>JAODUE010078801.1:12500-14903 GCA_027564755.1 Amblyopsis hoosieri
TAAGACTAAAGAATCAAATATTAGATAATGTAATTTCATATATTACATTATGCCATTTTCTCTCACACAAACACCCACGGCTTCAGGTGCTAAAGGGGTGTGGTGTAATGAGTTAAAATAATGACATTATAAATATGTACAACAGTTATCTCCAGGCAGATTTCAGATGCTGCGTGACAAAACAAGCATAACAAAACCTCCAACCAGAGGAGATACTGTAGAAGCATCACGAAGCAATAAAGCTACCCTCTAATGAAGCTAATTTCATGACGATGACATACGCTTAGTTCCATTTTATAAAACACGTATGCAACAGCCCCTTTGGAAGAGAGTTAATATAAACATATAAACAACAGCTTTAACAGGTCTAATTATCTACTAATGTGTGCCACAGCAGAGGGCATTTTACTGTAGGAGTGTTCACTGCCCCATGTGGGACAGAGACTGAACTGCTCAGATGACGCATCTGTGGTGACTCAACCAAGTTACAGTAAATCTATGTATTATCCCCATATGAGAGACGTCTCGACAACAATGGGGTTCTTCCGTTTTAAACCCGGTTTATCTCATTTTAACAATCAGAAGTGTGCTAAATGGGTTATGATCACACAGAAGATGACCTTAATCTGTTAATATGGTACTGTAATTGAGGAAAATATTATTTACATAATTACATAGTCAGAAAAAGTTGCACTAATTGATATAATTCTTCACTGAAATCTGAGTCACTCTAAACGCAAATCTAATTTCAGTCATTCATTTAAGATGATTAGATTTTTCCCAAGGTTGTTGTGCAGGGACACAACTACACATGCTCAAACTAACCAATCACAAAGAAGGTATCAGCTGTCCCGCCTTAACAGGTGCATGAAAAACAGACAAGAGAGAGTCAGGGAGCTGTCGATCAAGCAGGTGTCTGTGGATGTCCAATCAGAGAGTTGAACTCAAAACACCTGTTGAGGTTTACAGCTTTTACAATTGACCGGCAGGAATAATAAAAGAGTGGGCAAAGAAAACTACAAAGATGGTGGGGAAAAAAAAGTCTGAAGAGAGAAAATAAAATAAAAAAATGCAAAGACAAAGGCGACGAGAAAGAACAGTAAAACACCCGTAAGAAAGATGTCAAAGAAGCTGCAAACCCCTCCCAGAACTGTTAATATGACAACTTGTTCAACTTGGTAATGGGCGTAAAGGAGGGGGGAAAAGAGAGAGAGAGAGAGAGCGAGAGAGAGAAAGTGAGCGAGAGCGAGAGAAAGAGAGAGCGCTGATAATTCAGTTGGTGCAAACAGCTAATGTGTTTAAGCCGCCACCCTGAGCAACACAATACCCAAAAATGGATTACAGACCTCATAGTATAAGGCTACAATGTCACACACACACGCACGCACACACACTCACACACAGCCGTGCTTCAAAAGGACAGCGATGTAATCCCCACGGAGGCAAACCCCGGGGTGTCCTGACACACAGACAGAGGGAGGGAGGGAGGGAGGGAGGGAGCAAGAAAAAAAGGGGAGCTGGAGGGGTAGTCATAGCAACAAGACTGCCAGCGTTTGAAGCAATGTAGCTGGCTGTCTCTCTGCAGAGAGAGAGAGAGCGATAGAGTGAGGGAAAGAGAGAGAGAGAGAGAGAGGGAAAGAGAGAGAGAGAGAGAATCACCACCACAGCAGAGATTAGAGGTCACGAGGACAGTGTGTTTGTGTGCGTGTGTGTTTGTGTGTGTGTGTGCGTGTGCATGCATGCATGTGTGTGTGTGTGTGTGTGTGTGTGCGTGCGCCCCACCCACCACTGTGAGGCCAGCATGGTGAACACGTCTCCCTGGGGGTCTGTAAACACACGGAGCAGCTCAGGGTCTGAGGAGAGGTGTGCCAGGAGACGCAGCTCCACCTGGCAGAAGTCTGACACACACACACGTACACACACACACACACACACACACGCACGCACGCACACACGGACACACGCACACACACGGACACACACAATTTGGTATTAACAGAGTCACAGTGAAATAACACGTGTTGCAGAAGCCGGCTAGTCTAAAATTATTTTGGAAGAAAATTCCGGAAGATAAGTTAAAGGTATAGTCTAGTTTTGTAGGCTTGTTTTAAGATAATAGCGAACACAGCTCACAACAACAATGCCACATGGCTTCGCAATGCGTTTCAACGTGTGGGGGGCGGAGCTTCTGAGGGAGTGTTGATTTGAGCTCGAGCAGCAAGCGTTAGCAAGTGTTCTTTGGGACAACTAACCCTGCCTTTAACTAGAGAGCGCCTGCCAGAACATACAGTACAATACGTGGACTCTGCAAAAGGCTCGCTCAGTCTCTCAGGAAGAGAGACTCAATGACACACACACGCACACACACACACACACACACACACACACACACACACACTGTAC
>JAODUE010078812.1:0-14903 GCA_027564755.1 Amblyopsis hoosieri
CACACACACCGCTCCCCTTCCTATCCCTCCTTCTCTTTCTCTCAACATTTTAAACAGGAACAGGGAAATTGTAAACAGCAGGTTGTGGGCCTGGAGGCCAAGGCATCGTCCAGCGCGGGCCTCAGAGTCCAGCCGAGCAGAGAGGCATGCCTTTGTTACCCAGGGGATTAGGAGGGGAGATGGACCCACATTGCCACCTTTAGCATTCAACAGCCAGCCTTTCAACGGCACACATGCACTTACATGCACATGCACGTGCACACACACATATATACAGTATGTACATATAATGCACATGCATGAGTTCCCTGACAGCAAACATTGTGCACTTTCTGGATTTATTTCCACAGATGGTATAAAGTGAGTTGAGATCTAATGTCAAGAGTCTGGCCAACAGCATATGTCTGTACGGACACACACTTATTCTCCACCAGGACGTCAGCTGCAGAACAGCCTTTCACAAGACGGTTGATTGCTTAAAAGATGACCTTATTACTCACAACACATTATTACAGTGCATTGTTCCTACTCTCTCTCTAATAAAGTACAGCTAAACTCTGGCAGAAATGGCTGCCCAGTGTTTTCAACTAGTTAGGCACGGTCAAATGCCGAGGACATTTTTTCCCCGAGAGGAAAATAATCTGTGGAGGGGGTTCCTTCCAAAATTCTGTATCTCACTCAGTCTAGTTCTTTCTACAGCCTATTGCAAGCTTAGCGTTGTCAGAAAGGTGAAACGGAAGTCAGGGAATATCTTTCGTTGATAATTTGACATGTTTCTAGTAAAATAAGATGAATAAGTGAAAATAAAGTTATACAGAATTTGATTTAGTTCTTTAATTGTGTTAGAAAAAAAGGGAAAAGGAAACAGTGAATGAAATGTGAACTGTAAACGCATCTGCAAACCATCACTAGATCGCTCTGCTCATGTAGCTTTACAGATTTTGCCCCTTGAGTATTTAAATGATAGGAGAAAAGGAAAATGTATTGTTGTGTTATTGCGTTATGTTAACCAGTTCATTTTGGACTTGCTTTTTGTAATCACCAACAGAATATTTTACAAGAAGTTAATGTGAGTAGATTTCTAATTCACATATGCATTAAATGACTTATCCATTCCTTCTGTCTTTAAGGAATCTGGTCCACACATCCTGTTGCTAGCATTCAGAGATGAATAGGCATTCCTGTTCTAAACATTCCCAGGAAAACCCCACTGCGATGTTTTGAGAATAATGAAGCTTGCGGTTCTTTGGTTTAAATTAGTATGTGATGTTATTTGTAGTTATCTACAGATTTCTTGTTGTTTGTCCTGAATATAACCCTTAACGTACAGTATGCAAGATAACTTCTTAGATTTGAGGGTGATACTTAAAAAGAGGCATCAATCTCTTTGTTCTTGAGCATCAGGGCTCTAAATCAGGTGCATGGTGATATAGGAAACATATCGCCACTGACCATTGTTCCTATTTCAAGGCTTCCATCAGAAAAGCTCCATGTGCTGTAAATCACAAATGACATTTCCTGTCTTCTGAGGAAATCCCTGGCATGTGCGCGTAAGGTGTGCACCATCAAACTGGGCGAGGCTGATTGTAACCCAGCAGCTTTGACCGGCTGCGCCAAATGTAGCCCAGCTTGCACCGGGATGGCCGGGGTGAGCATGACAACATCTTGTCGAAGATTTACCGTCAAGGTGCGAGCACACAGTGTGGCAGGTTAGGCCACGCTCTTTCATAGGCAATATCAAATGGCTTTTGAGGGTTTTCCCCTCTCAAATCCCTTTTATCTTCCCCTCACACATTCTCTCTCTCACTCTCTCTCTCTCTCTCTCTCTCTCTCTCTATCTCTCTCTCTCTCTCTCTCTCTCTCTCGCTCTCTATCTCTCTCTCTCTCTCTCTCTCTCTCTCTTTTTTTTTTTTCCGGGTTTGTACTGAACTTTCCATCCGCGGGCTGCCGCTCCCTGTGTGTGTGTGTGCTTTGAACTCCTCAAACTGTTCTTTGAAGGGCAGAGTCATAAAATGTGCTTTTATGCAGCCCTGCTCTCTTTGAAGGGGCTTGTCACTTTGTACAATGCTTCGCCGCGAAGCTGGGGCGCTTCTGCGGAAGGGTGGAGGAGGGGGGCCTAGCCCCGCCCGTGCCGTGCGCTCAGACAGACGGACAGACGAGGCCGGTGATGGGAACGACTGACCGACTGAGGGATGGGCCCACGGAAAATCAAGGGGATTATCAAAGAGAACGTTGAAGACAGGAAAACTTAGAAATAAACACTCACAATGACAGTTTCACAGAAGGAAGAACCGGAAGATAGCCTAGACAGACTGACTGAGGCTCTTCAGAATGTTTCAACAGACTGTTGTGGTTTATTGGCCTTATAGTTGGACATATTTGTTCATCATGTTGATTGTTATTGACTATTATTTTCCTGGTGCACATAAGTAGTGACTCAATTTAATTCCTTTTTCTTTTATATTATTTTTACGGTTAACATGTCAGTTATAGAGTGGAGAGACCCAGACATCTGGCATTTAATCAAAAATCTGACAGCTTTTTTTTTAAGTAAAGGAGCAGACTTCAAGCCAAAAAGACACCACACATGTTTACCATTGAATCCTTTGTTGTGGTCAAACGCTGTGAATAATACATTTTTCTTGTCATTCGTCTCACATTCTGTAGTATTTCAGTGAATACTGATTACCCCATCTGTCATCTTTATTGTTATATAATATCTTTCATATTAGTTGATTTCTGTTGAAGTAAGGAGTAAATGGTTTCACATGGGACTAGCTCCCATGTCCACTGGAATTTCTACATTGGTTTTTAGTTGGTCTGGTTGTTTTAACTGTTATCCTCTCCTCTCCTCTCTACCTTTCTGTCTTCCTCTTATCTCTCTTCACCTCCACAATTGTCTCCTACATCCGCTGACCTTTGCCTCTCCACTCTCCACTCTTTCAGCTACAGAAAGGTGCGGGGCGGGATGGCACAGAACCAACTGTCGAGCAGAAGAACTGTATGCCATGTCCCAGGTGTTGTGTTTCATGATACCATCCACGAAAGGAAGTGCCTCTCTCTCTCTCTCTCTCTCACTCTCTGGCTCTATAGACTGAAGTTGTAATGACATCTGATGAGTCAGTCTCCCAATCTGACCCTCATCCTGTTTAAACAACCAAAATAATTTGTGAAAGGTTCAGCCCTGACCTTAGTGAGAGGGAGAATAACAGTGTAATACCAATAGCCTAACTTAACAACACCAAGGTAATAGGTCTGGAAAGTTCCACATGCCTATGTTTTATTAATATGAAAAATAGCTTTCAAGGTACTCCTGTATTTGTCTGGAAGCAGGGTCGGACATTAGACTGAAAAACTGGGAACCGTCTATAGCCCTTGTTGACAAATACACCAATAACTATAAAAATTAGATGCAGTGGTGCTATTTTGTAGATATAGCATATAAGTGCCCCTTTCTCTTGGACTTGTATTTGTTTTTAAATGTTATATATAAATTTAGGCGACAATCAGTATCCTAGTCATCGGTCCGAAATTAAGAACCAAGGGCGACATCTATCAGACCTTCAGGAGAATATGACATACACGTGTACAGCCTTCTAAATCACACATTTCACTGTATAACAATTAACAGACTATATTAATGTGTCTATGTATTTGGAATGATGTACCCTATGTTGTAATGTACCCACACACACACACAAATGGGGGGGAGGGGCACATTCGGGAAATTCTGAGCATCAAACACTTCATTTCCTGCATTCTTGTGAAACAATTTATACCTTTTCTGTAACAACTTATGGTGTAAATGTCTATTTATGTAAAGGAAAATATATGTTACTAAATTCTGGAACAGGTTCAAAATTGAATGCAACAAGGGTCTCGGCCATTCTGTATCGCTGTCATATTCTCCTGGAAATCAAATTCAGGAACCAGGTGACACTAAACTTTCGCAATTTGGTGTGCTTCATGACCAATAAAAAAGTCTACAACCGCCTATCGTTTGGATATTTTAAATGTGTAAAGTAGAAAATGCTGCTGCTTGTAGTTTTACCGGACGTTCTGTAGCCCGTGCTGCGTCTCTGGGTTGCTGTCACTTAGAGTAGCCACCATTTAGGCCTATGTATGTGTTCCTTTCATATTTGACAGGAAAGCTTGGAGTGGACATTTTTTCCGCAATTATCTTTTCACTTGCTCTTCATTTATTTAGAGAAGAAACTTAGATGTAAAATGAAGAGCTCATACACCTTGGTTGGATTTGATTCGACTGTGTTGAAAACTCTGATGTTTAGCCAATCGTATTTTAGCAACAAATGATCAGTCCAATATGAGAGAGGTCGCTCGTATCTCCCCTCAATATTGAAAGTATTAGTTTGGCTCAGTGTGCTGCAGCACACTGAGCGGCCGGGCCCGGTCGCAGAACAGAAGTAAGACATCGGAAATTGAAACATAAAAACATCTTCGCCACCAGCCGGTTTGGCCTGTAATAGACCGGCCATTCGGGAGTACACCCCCGAACTTCCCGTTGGCCAGTCCGTCCCTGTCTGGAATTACCACGTAACCATTGTTACAAAAGTGCTGTTTTGCTTTGAACCGTCCCACACTTCAGTGCCAGTAGTCATCTCTGCTCCTCCCCCGACCACACTCTCTCACACCGTTCTCTACCCATCCACCCCATAGAGCCTGCACATAACACATTCACACAGGTTATTCATTCAGAAAGTGTCATGACAACACGCATGGACTGGTTGATTTGGCATGGTGGTAGCTCAGGTAACAGGCTGTGCAGGATGTCAATAAGTTAACTTGATGGAGGATGGTATAAGCAGGCACCTGAATGTGTTCGTTTCTGGAGTGGTAATAACACAATCGAGAGAGAATATCAGTTGTCTTACATGCATCATTTTTTGTTCGACTGTTGCTGTGTAGTGAATCTGTTATCACAGAATGTCTCCTAATGATGCTAGCATGGCTAGCTTCATGTACTCTGAGCTGCAAACTCTCTGTTGTCATACTACGGCAATTACAGTCTAGCTTGGGTTTCCTGAAGGCATCCCGACACTAAGACGATCTTTGTTCCATTGTAGCCCATGAGCGCTGAGAGACTTTTGGGAAGCTTGGACAAGGCCGTTCCCTGCAGGATACCTTTCACCTGAGCTGGGGAACACAAGAGAAGAAATGAAAGAAAAAACCCAGAGAGGCCTTTGGAGAGGAGGAACACGTGAATACACGCATACATGCAGGCATTTTACACAAGCCATGTGCAGACACTTGCAAGCTAGTAGCACTGAAGTACACACACACACACAAATGCTTTCCCTCAAATATACACAGCCCCACTTTTAGTAGTGTATTCATGGATGTAGTTTACTGTTCTCAGTCATTAGAAACCAACTTGGTTACAATGGTTGGAACAAGTCTGGTTTCAGATACACAACCTGGTTTCATTTCCGGCAGTACATGGTCCTCTGAGGCCTGACTTGTTTCTTGAACTATCTTAGGTTTCCATCTGATAAGCCTCACTTGAATGAATCATGTTTTTCATAGTAATGTAAATGTCAGTTTTAACCCTTGCTATTGCTTTTAGATTGTGAATACACCTTTTGATGCACAAAATGAGTGGTTCATTGTGAAACATTTTGGTAGCTGCAGTTATAGCCCTATAAAATTGCTGCAAACTAATAATACAAAATGACAAAATGTTCTAATAAACAAAATCATTATCTTTTATCTATTTTACTGTAGGATGCAAGTCATTCTAAAATGTTGAATTTTTATTGTATATATTGTGTTGTATTGTATCACTTTAGATTTGCATTAATGTAATAGTTTAATAGTTTAAAAGTGTAATAGTTATAGTTAACCTTTGCAAAATGTGTTATACTAGTTACTATGTACCATGTAGTTGGTTGAATCAAATTATTTTGAAAAATTATTTACAATTTGGTCCACACCAGATAGAGATTTGAATAATATAACTAAGTAATCATAAATGCATGTAAATAAATGTTCAAATGTCTTACTTTTACAGCATTACAGTAACAGTTACAGTAAATACTTTATCACATGTATAGTCTTCTGGATTGCATTACTTAAATGAGAGAAAATTAATGTTATTCACACAAGATATCAGTTAATTGATTAACATCAATTGTGATGATTACATCCATCATAAAATATTTATTTTCAATTAAGAACCACAGCTAATGTGGAAAGGTTGGTTGTGATTCGAGATGAAGGTGTAAACGTAGGTGTATGTGTGTGTGTGTGTGTGTGTGTGTGTGTGTGTGTTTGTACTAAAATATAAACAATTGCTCTATCAAAGTGAAATATTGCTTGCAAAGCTTTTATTCTTACGCCAGGAAATCAGTGTTATAGGAAACCAAATGTTTGCCTGTCAGTACACCATTTACTTCTGAAATAGCCATCAGCTCACAGAGTTCACCGGAAGTGTTGCCAGTGTTGAGTACTGTATGTGAAACAGATTTCCAGGACAAGACCTCTATACAAACAGCATAAGGCCTCAGTTAAACCAGTTTGATCATCAACCTGTTTTCTCGCTAAGCATGTCTTCTGCTCTGTGTGTGTGTGTGTGTGTGTGTGTGTGTGTGTGTGTGTGTGTGTGTGTGTGTGCGTGTGCGCGTGTGTGTGTAAATGCCTGTGTGTTCTAAATGAGAAGGAATGGGAGGAGGTAAATCTCCCGTCAAACTTCAGTCCTGTGAAAACATCCTGTCACACACACACACACACACACACACACACACACCCACACCCACACACAGTGTCACAAATATGCACAAATCCGTGTGCAGATGCACACTGTAGTCTACAGGAAATTAAGAAAAACAACACGTTATTAGTAATTTCTAATTACAAATGCCTACAAGTGTCTGAGGTTATATGTCATGTCAGGATGTGCCTCTCGTGAATTTTGTATTTTATATCTGCTGTAACGTTCTCAGTCCTGAGCTAGTATCGTCACTCTCTGTGTTTGCCTTGTGTTTCAGGCCTGTTTCTCTGTCACTCCCTGCGGGGTGTTTACCTTGTGTTTCAGGCCTGTTTCTCTGTAACTCCCTGCCCTGTATTTACCTTGTGTTTCAGGCCTGTTTCTCTCTCACTCCCTGCCCGGTGTTTTCCTTGTGTTTCAGGCCTGTTTCTCTGTCACTCCCTGCACGGTGTTTGCCTTGTGTTTCAGGCCTGTTTCTCTGTAACTCCCTGCCCTGTGTTTACCTTGTGTTTCAGGCCTGTTTCTCTCTCACTCCCTGCCTGGTGTTTTCCTTGTGTTTCAGGCCTGTTTCTCTGTCACTCCCTGCCCGGTGTTTTCCTTGTGTTTCAGACCTGTTTCTCCGTCACTCCCTGCCTGGTGTTTTCCTTGTGTTTCAGGCCTGTTTCTCCGTCACTCCCTGCTTGGTGTTTACCTTGTGTTTCAGGCCTGTTTCTCCGTCACTCCCTGCCTGGTGTTTTCCTTGTGTTTCAGGCCGGTTTCTCCGTTACTCCCTGCCCGGTGTTTACCTTGTGTTTCAGGCCTGTTTCTCCGTCACTCCCTGCCTGGTGTTTACCTTGTGTTTCAGGCCTGTTTCTTTGTCACTCCCTGCCTGGTGTTTACCTTGTGTTTCAGGCCGGTTTCTCCTTCACTCCCTGCCCGGTGTTTTCCTTGTGTTTCAGGCCTGTTTCTCCGTCACTCCCTGCCCGGTGTTTGCCTTGTGTTTCAGGCCGGTTTCTCCGTCACTCCCTGCCCGGTGTTTTCCTTGTGTTTCAGGCCTGTTTCTCTGTCACTCCCTGCCTGGTGTTTACCTTGTGTTTCAGGCCGGTTTCTCCGTCACTCCCTGCCCGGTGTTTCCTCAGTCTCGTTAATTCCACCTGTGTCTGATTAATCTTGTCTGATGTGCTGCACCTGTTCCTCGTTGATGTTATCCAATGGTCTGTCTTGTCTTTGTGTATATAAACCCTCGTGTGTCTTTTGTCTTGGTTGGTCATTTTCGACGTCGACGTCAATTGTCAATGTTGCGTTGTGCCTCGTGTTCCTGCCTTTTTTGCCTTTAGTTTATTTTTGAACAAACCTTGTTAAAGTTTTGTTGGGTGTATTGTATGTATTATATACCTCGTGCATTGCGACATCTGCACTATCATTGTTTCCAAATCAGGTTGGAATCTTTGGTTTCAGATGTGCGTGTCACCATCCAGATCAGCCATTCTAAGTCATTGTAAAACCACAGAGCAACAACCACAGCTATATATAAAACAATCCAAATTAAGTTCATTAGTGTGTGATCCCCTTTACACGTGTGGGTTGTCAACACCACATTCACAAAGAAAATTACACAATTTAGTAGATTGTCATGAGCTGGGACACATGGGAACATGATGTGACAGATGGTTAAGGAATGTATTTTTAACATCCTGCAAAGGTGTGAGCCATTTTAAAGGATATTTGTACACATTTGTTCATTCAAGCTATTCTAGTCAGACATACAATCAGACATGTTACTTTAGCTCAAGGTTCCGTGTACCGTTAGCCCTGTGTTTTACATAAAAAAAGTTTCACATACATCTTAGTTACACATTTGAAATTGAACTAAACAAGAGAGGAAGAAGACCACACTCAAATGGCTGTCATTGACCAATCACGTCATGGGTCAGTAGGTCACATAGTGACAGGCCGCAAATGTCACAGCAAGAGAGCGAGGTAGAGAGATAAAGAGAGAGCAAACAAGGAGAAGGAAGGAAAGGAGCCGGAGGAACGAGACAAATGGTTATTGCTTGAGTGCCCTCCAGTCAGCAATGCCATCTTCGACTGTCACCGCCTTGAATGACACACATTAGGGGTTAGGAGCTGTGTGTGTGTGTGCGTGTCTGTGTATATCTGTCGTGGGACTACTTCTTCAGGGGGATTAGACAAAAGAAAGTGTCCGCTAAGTTTAGCTAAGAAGAAAGTCTTTTTCAACATGTAAAATAACATTCTTTATTACAATTATCAACACTAGCAATAGCTCTAACACTGTAATTTGGAAATATTTTTGCTCAGCTGATGTTTTCAGATTTATTGTAAATCATATGTTTTATACTTTGTATCAAATGTTATTCTAATTTTATAAATTATACGTAAATACTTACAATATAAGATGCTTGACAAATACAAATATTTACATAACACATTTATAGAAGCAATCTCATACAATGATACTGTACTAAAAATGTCAATTTGTATATGATTGACAAAAATATCATGACATAATTCAAGCTCTACAGACAAGGAACACTAAGTTGAAATTAAAAAGGATTGACCGTAACCAGTGTCTAGCCAAAATTATCAAAATAATATAATGCCACAATCCAAACTTCATAAACAAGGAGGCAAGAACAGAGACATGGAACACCAAGCATTAGAGCTAAACTCTTCTGTGGTTACACTGACAGGAAGAAACACTCTGACACTTAAGGAGACACATGGTTCTGGCAGGAACACTGGGTTTGTGTCTGTGTGTGTGTGTGTGTCAGTGTATGTTAATGTACCTGCATGTTAGTGTTAACCTGACATGCCAGAGGAATTGTTGTCACAAGTCCATCTGGGGAGCCAAACATTGAAACTGTTTGTGAACGGCAAGTACTTTCAAAAATATACTTGGCAGTTGATTGGATGAACCATCTGGTCGTTCTCGCTATCGGCAAACCTAAACCACGCCCGTGTAGCTATAAACACAACGCTGATTGGAGAGGTCAGATGCTACTCGGACACATTAAAAATTATTCATAGGCTTTCCAGACTGATTCTCACAGCGAAATTATCTCACGAGGCTAGCTATGTTAGTGTACCTCTCTGTGTGCGTGTGCACGTGAGGAGAGCCAATGTGTGTGTGTGTCACTGAGTGACTGTGCAGAATGGTTGTGAATGGCGCTGTGATAATATTGACGGGAGGCCTGGGGGAGGGGCTTCAGGCTGGGTGAGGTTGTGACTGACACATGGATAGGGATAGGGAGGATAGCAGCAAAGAGTAATGGCAGCAGGATGCGGGTGTGTCTGTGTGAGAGAGAGAGAGAGAGACTTGAGGCTATGTATGCATGGTCTTCATGTTGTTTCAGGTGTGCCTCCCTTCACCCCCAGCCAGCCAGCAGGGTCCTGAGGGAAGACTGGCAGCTCATTAGGCTGATCAAAGACCCCACTTCCCCTCTGGCCTGACAAACACACACACACACACACACACACACACACACACACACACACACACACACACTGCAGTGTTTACCTGGCTAATCCGTGGCTAATATGGTTGATATGTAGGAAGCGGAGATCAATTAAGGAAATGAAGGTGTGGTGAAGAATGGATGAGTGCGGGGTATGGAGGACGAGACAAAAGTCAAAATGACAGATATACGTATACTTAATGTGTGAGCAGGTATGTGCACATATGGCTAAACATAAAACATATAGTAGATACAGTAGATCTAAACATACAGTAGATCTTAACTTGAGAGTATTTCTTCTCTATTGAAAGAAGACCCAAGAATGTCACTAAATGGCACTTCTCGATGGAAAATATGTTTTCTCTCTTCTCCAGACTGGCTATGACAAGAGTTTGATTTAATAACTGGCTCCACTGGTTCACAGGTTCATCCTATCACCTGTCAAGTCTTTCTTGAAAGTGCCTGTTCTCTTTCAAACTGTTTCAGTGGATGGCTTCCCAGATGGTTGTGTGTAACAATATCGGGCTTGTCAGGTTAGCCTTGCCTAGTCTTAAAGGTATAGTCAGCTATTGCAAGGTAATTGTAAGATAATGCACATTTTGTCAAATTCACCAAATATCTCCTCGCATTTCACTATCTTACTGTTCACTATTAGCCTGGTGTAACCAGACTATATTCACTTTGTGAATAAGGTCTGGCCAACCTCCATTGGGAAGTGTTCGCAGTCGTATCCTCCTACTTGGCGTAGACCTCTGGTTAATTTTGAAACTATTGGACAGTGCTGAACCAATCAGCGTTGCTACAAGTGTTTTGATCGTTCTACCACCATTTTGTAACATGCTTGACTTCAACATCATCTCACTAACCCACGCTGATTGGTCCGTCAGTAGTGTGGCTGTGCGAACGCTAATGTGAACAGGGTTTCCAGACTGTAATCTCACAGAAATAAATTGAGCTGAGAGCATAGTCGGGCGAAGCCAGGCTAGTTCTCTGTGCCTGTTGTCAGATACTTCTACACAGCCCTGGCTCCGTAAGTATCAATGTAAACAAAGTGGCGAACACCGCTCACATCAACAAAGCCGTAATACTATACACTTTGCTTCACAATGTATTTTGATGTGTGGAGCGGTGCTGTAGGGAAATATTGTTTTGATTTGAGCTCGAAGTTAGCAGGCGTTCTCAATAATGACCATGCCTTTAAATTAAGATTTTTTTTATAATAATGTTTTTGTACAGTCATGAAGGCAGGCCAATTTAATTAGACTAATTTCAATGCTATTTAAAAAAAAGGATTGTTTATTATAATAGGTTATATCGATTTTTCTTTATACTAACAAATATGAAAACTTATCTGAAACAAATATTCCCCCAAAGATTAATAAGTGAGCACAATGTGCATTAATAAATATGACTTAATAGTATTTACTACTACTACTAGTACTACTTACATATAAATCAAAGTGACAGTATACTGTATGAGGTGTCATATACTGTAAAATGTGTTACAGTGTCTAATTCAGTCTATATCAACCGATCTGCAGCATGGTGACATTATATTTGTTGTGATTTAGGGTTCAGTTGGCATTCAGAAAGTAGATCTAATCATTGCGGATGGCTGACGCAATGGCAGAAATAATTCATTCGGGTCAGAACTGAGGTGAGCAAAAATAAATGGTGAACATCCGCAACCTACTGTATTTTCATGATGTATTGAATCCCATCCTGATTCACATCCTGTATTGACTGAGCAGAAGTCCTGAATCTGACCACCGCCTCCCTTCTCATCGCGCTTCACAACAGTATGAGAGGGAGCGTGAGTCACTAGGCAACGTCACGCACACGTCCTATTGTTGTCATGAACACACAAATATCTAGACTGTACATACACACAAACACATAGAATCTAATTTGGGCAGAGGTGTCAAAAGTACTCAAAACCATTACTTAAGTAAAAGTACAGATACTTAAGACTCTGGTAAAAGTAAAAGTACTGATTCACCTTCGGTACTCAAGTAAAAGTAAAAAAGTACAGGCTTTGAAATGTACTGAAAAGAAAAAAGTAGAAATTGTGAATGACATTAAATTGTACTGGCTGTTTCTTGGCCAAATCTAACTGAACCTCAAGAGGACATTAATGTTTTAATAATGTAATAAAATATAATCTAACTAATGTTGATGTAATATATCCTGATATAGTTTTTTACAATTGCTAGGACCCAAAACAGCAGTATATGTGAGCTAAACTGGATTATTTTTCATTGCTTTGGCACAAACTGCATTCAATGTAGGCCATACATCTTTCAAACATCATGGATTATTTTCTCTCAGACATAGCCACCACCAAAACTATGTAGCCTACCTACAGGCCAATTAGCATGCTTACTCTTTTGTTTGTACTCTCTGTTAAACTTCAATTCAAACCCTAGCATAACACCAAATACAAAAATATTGCAATTGCATAATATCTGATAGAAATACTGGAAGTCTAAAATATTTTTATACTATTTAGAACAAATAGACCAACCACAGCTGCTTCCCATTGTATCATATTTCTAGGGATGGATCAGGCTTGCCAAAAGATTATTTCTTAAGTGTATTGCCCAATATGACATTCAATGTAGATGAGAACCTGTGGTGAAACTCAGAGATGACTAGCATTGCTACTAAATCTGTAGGTTGGTGTAGGCTATAGTCGCAAGATTTGACACTTACTTTTTTGTAATATTTCTTTTGTTCTCTTTAGGTTTGAAATCAGTCTTGATGATATTGTGAAGGCGCTCAATTATGCAAAATATTCCTCTCAATTGTTTCCAAACACATTAACACTAAAGAAACTAGCTTGTTTTGAAAATGTAATGAGTAGAAAATACAGATATTTGGGTAAAAATAAAAAGTTGTCAGAAAAATACATACATGAGTAAAGTACAGATACCTGAAAAGGCTACTTAAGTACAGTACTTAAGAATTGGTACTTAAGTACTTCCCCGCTCTGGTTTTGGGAGCTTCCCAGTCCAACCAGCACAGTCGATTGTTTGGATGTTCATTGGACAGCTCTACTGCAACACCTAATATGTATGGCCCTTGGTCAGTGTCACACATTATTGGCTTTAGAAAATATCTGCTAAATGACTAACTTGTAACTTGTAATTATAACTTGTGACATGACTTTGGTAAACCCATGGTTCACAGGATGTAACCTATAGGTCCTTAGGTAAATCCTTCCCCTCTTCTCACTCCTCTTCACAAAAAGGAGGAATTTAAAGCCGCCATAGTCACAATATACTACAAATGCATCCGCATCTCGAGTAAAATGATCTGGAGTCTGTTGTGCGAACTCAACTGTGCATGACTGTATGCCAAATGCAGACCTTTTAGCTAGCTGATAGCAAGTTGTATTACAACACATTAGGTATATATTAGGTATATATAAATTATTATCTGTTATGAAACCAGGTCCAGTAGGACCTCTATATCTATTTGTGGCCTATGCTTGCTCCTCAATCTCCATCTGATGTCCCCTCCTCTTCAAGGATCCAGTGACTAGAAGTTCTTTAAGGTTTCCTGACAACACATTAAAGTCAAAATTATTTGGAGAATAATTTTGTGGAACATACTTGAGATTATTTAATTATCTATCTCTTATTTGAATTGTTTTTATTAAATCGAACAGAATAAGTGAGTAGTCCACTAACAACATTTAGGCTAATTTAATGAGCCCAACCCATCTACAGGAAGTGGGTTTGGTTTCAATAATATATATATATATATATATATAGAAGAATATAAGATTTTATATTTGTAGCTACAGACTTCTAGCTAGCTAGCTGCTAACCTGGACATTGCCACTAAAGATACTGTTACAGAATAGTGTTCTCTCCATGGTGTTCTCTTTATTTTCACTCAATAGAGGCAAATAAGAATATTATGTATTATTTGTACTGTTGCCAATGTATGGGGCAGCTGTCTCTGAAAATATGTTGCATAAAGTTTGCTCAAACCACAGAAGACAAAATTACTCAGTACCTGGCTATAACTGGGTAGTATTTTCAGAAATGAGGACATACATGTTTTTCATGATCACGCTGCCATACAACTACATATTACGCTACTGTCCTACCTTCGGTTCATATTAGCAAGGGGTACTAATGCTCAACCTCTTTGACATTAGTGATGGTTCCAGATGTAGATATTCAGGCTTACAGGACTGTATAGTTAACTAATTGTAGCCTGTGCAATAGCAGTGGTGATGATGCAATTTATAATAATAACTTATAGTAATGAAGGTCAACGTTCTGAGGGCTTTTCTGAGGATTTGGTTTGACTGCTGATCCACACACACAAAGACCTATACACACACACACGGTTGGCCTGCCACCCCTGTTTTCCATTGCAGACCGGCTGGCTGATATTATGTCTAATTTCAGGCATGTAATTAGTGTGTAGACTGGTCTGGTTCTTTCTGGGTCACTGTCGAGACTGTGTGTGTGTGTGTGTGTGTGTTAAGCCTGATGCTAGCCAGTACCACAGGATGAGATGCCCACCACACATGGAGGATAATCACACACACACACACACACACACACACACACACACATACATTATTATAATAATATCTTGTTATTTAAATCAGAATAAGACATGTACAGTTATGAAGTGTGTGTGTGTGTGTGTGTGTGTGTGTGTGTGTGTGTGTGTGTGTGTGTGTGTGTGTGTGTGTGTGTGTG
>JAODUE010078844.1:0-14900 GCA_027564755.1 Amblyopsis hoosieri
CCCCCCCCCCCCCCCCCCCCCCCCCCCCCCCCCCCCCCCGCGCCGGCGGAGGACCCGGACGCCCAGCCACAGGCGCCGCGCCCGCCTGGCGCCGGGGGGGAGAGGGAAGCGAAGCAGAAGGGCGGCAGACGAGTTAGAAACAAATGGCGCGAGGTGACCACGGTCGTTTTAAATGAGCACATGCCAGCCGAATGCATCACGTAGGAGCCGGGCGCCAGCGGCAACCGTTGCTCTATACACGCATGCCCTGGTGGGGGACGAGGGAAAACACATGAGGATGAAGAGGCTCTGGGAACGCAGGAAAGGAGGTGGAAGGGGGGGTCAAGGACCCCAGCCCTGATCCTGTCGGGAGGGGAGGGGGAAACCCCACTCAGCGGGCCCTCGACAGACAAGGAGAAGGAACTGAAGCCAGACAGGCAGACACCTTGGAGAGAAACCTGGCTCAGGGAGGATGTGGGTAACCACGGAGACTAATACCAGCCCACATTAAACTTTATGATAGCAGCGCAGCAACAAAGGAACCTTGAGACAAGGAGATGGGCCTAATTCTATCACCGTGTACTTTAGCGATGAAATACGGCTGTACCAGTCCAGTATGCACATGGGGAAGGGGGCTGGGAGGGGGGTGATTGTTCCTTGGTGTCGTTTTTTAAGTAAATGCTTTCATGGCCTGCACAAATTGCCATCTTAAGTTGTGTACTAAAAGTGGGCTACAAGGGGCTATTAAGTCTCAGATTAGCTTTGCGTCCAGAAATACAGAAAGCGCCTGGTTGAAACCAGCGTTTCACACACATTGTTTCATACTGCGAATGACCAATATCTCCATGGTGATGACTGTTTGGCACTCACAACACCTGTTACTCTACGCTGCCCTCTACCCCTCCTCATCCTGCAGATGCCCACACAGTTGTGACTCAAGATATAAACGCTCATGTGGGGCAGACATATGGGCTTCCTGGCGCACTAACGCCATCAAAGCCAAACAGACAATGAAGTCCATTAGCCGAGCCAGAAGGGCCACAGACTAAACAGGAATGGAAAGCTGTACAACAGAAGGTGTTGAGAGTGCAACGCCAATTCTGTATACTGTTTAGGCTAATGGATGGCAGTGGGTACATGCATGTGCTATGCTCGTGTGTTGCTGCTTTTTGCTCAGTGTGTTGTGTTGTAGAAGGGTATACTCATGGGCGATATACCGGAATATTTTCAAAAGAGATAGAAAATTAGACCATATCGTTTATATTGATATAGATATATTATGCATTTATTCATGACTTTTTCGATTTGTTCGTCTCTCCCTCCATGCCAGCACTTAGTGCGTTCAGAGTGTCAAAGGGGCGGAGACACCAGAGAAAGCTCACATATGTCAATTAATGTCGCTAAAAATAAAAAATGTCACATTTCCGTCGGGTTTCCTGTTTTTTTCTATATGCCTGAATATTTAGCCCACTTTATAGAAAACAATGATATATATCGTGTATCGGTATTCAACCTAAATATATCGGGATATTATTTTTGGTCCATATCGCCCAGCCCTAATACTCACCATGACACTAGTGAGAAGAGCTACTGTCATGCATGCCCATAAACGTGGAAAAGTCTGTACTGTAGGGCTGCAGTGTCAGGGTTTGTTTATTTGTCTCACGGTTCTCCATAGCAAAAATAGACACGGTTTAAAACTGACTTATAGTATAGCTCACAAACACCGTCCTTTATTGTTTATCTGCCCTCTGAACCAATGTGAGGCAACATTTCTTGAGCTGCTTATACTGTACAATCACCCACTGCATGTTTGCGGTGGTGGTCAAACTGTATTGTAATGTGCTTAGTGTGGTCGTGATATAGTTATTTATGGTTATTTAGTGGTTATTCAGTTGTATGCTATTGGGGGGCAGGTGGTAGCGGGGTCATTTTTAACAGTGTGTAACATGGCAGGGAGTCTCTAAATACAGAGGACAGTCCTGGTCACTTAAGGTGACAGCGCTACTAAAACAAGGAATTCCTCTCTCCCCCTTTTGACCACGGGGTGAACCTGTCCTATAAATCAGCTTGCCTCTGGGCAGGACGGCCTGCCTGCCTGTCTGCCTGCAGGATTCCCAGTAGGAAGGCCAGAATGCTGCTTCAAAGGCCACCACATCTGCTGCCTGCTACCTGGGCTCGTGTTGGAGCTTGAAGCTCCTCTCGTCCTGCACCCCTCCTTCATGACCAGTGTTGGCCAAGTTACTCAGGCATTGTAATAAGTTACTATTTACTCATTATTCATTCAAAAAGTAATAATATTACTTTACTTATTACTGGGTATTAAAAGTAATTAGTTAGGTTACTAGTTACATTACTATATTACATTCACAATCACTACCCTGCTTCGCCCCTTCTGAAAAATGACAACCTGTAGCCAGCTCATTTTAGAACTGAATCATCTTTATTGGAACAATAATTAATTAGGAGTCAACAATCAGCCAAAGTGAAAACATTACAGCCTCTCAAACCAGATGATTGGACAGGTTGGTTCAATTAGCCTACCCTAAGTTTGCTATGGCCAGAAATCTTGTTCTTGTAACGCATTAATGCAGCATTACTTGGATTAGTGATTGTAATATTATTACTGTTTTGGAAATACTAATTAGTAACACTACTAGTTACTGAAAAAAATTATAAGATTACAGTTTACTGCCGAACACTGTTCATAGCATGTCCATTAATTCACTGTCCTCTCTGTTGTACATTATATGTATTTGTAGAGATTGGCGTCTGTATGTTCGTACTAGCGTACGACATGTAGTCTCGGTCCACGTAATACCAAAGCGTGCCACAAGATGGCGGTACTCAGTAATACATTCTGTGATAGACCAACCACTGACTGGCGAGTACACTTGCATTGGATGCGGTGGAAAAAGGAGTGAAAGTATTTTTCAAGCTGTCCCCCTCTGGTTTTAACATTTAAATGTCAGACTGTCTCTCTGGTCTGGAGTCATTTAACTCCATATAAATGTGTTAATTTCCACATGCACGTATGCCCCCTTGAGCGGCCATATATCCTCCTATGTATCGCTCTGCTTCCCAGTTGCCAGACTTACACACTGCCCTGTTACTGAGTGGTTTGATTTTACTGTGTTAATGGATTCATTTATCCTCTTCATGTCTTTCACAGCTCTTGGCATTGGAAGCCAAACTAAAAATACTGTGAAATGTGGCTCAAGGATGTCGTTGTTTTAACCCCTAGTTTTACATGAGTTATGTATTTCATATTACTGCCATTTTAAAATGTTTAAAAAAAAATCTTATATTCTTACATGTTTTAATTGTTTTATTGTTTTGTGTTTTATGTTGTACAAAATAAAACAAAAAATAAAGAATCATTATGAACACGTAACATATTTAGCACTCAAAGACCTCTTTCAGAATGACACATGTACGTGCTACCGAAGAAGACTACTGCATGCTTTATTTCTGTCTAGCCTGTAAACAGAGAAAATGTTAATAGATAATTTAGGTTAAGATAAGTCATTCTGAAGAAAGATGGTTGACGTTTGAACTCAATAAAACCAATACAACTCCATTCAATGCCATAGGGTGCTCTCTCAGAAACTCTGCCCCACATGTTGGAAATGCATTGTAAAAGGCTAGGATATTGTTGTTGTGTGTGGTCTACACCACTTTGTTTGTGTTCCTATTTATGGACCCAGGGCTGTGTAGAAGTACCAGATTACTTTTTCAGCACGCACAGAGAACGGGAAGACAAGATAATCAGCTTACTATACCAATAATGCCCCTGTCCAGATACTGTAGGTGTTTGGAGCGGCTCAGGCCTGACAATGCACACATTCTGCTTATGATTTATAGTTATTTTTAAGTACATGCCATTTTTGCATCATTACTGCATCCAGCTTTAACTTGATAAACTGTTTCGTCGGCCAAATGAACTCTATGGAAACATATGTCATTTTATGTGCTTCAACAGGCCTCCTCTGTTTGCAGGCTGCACATACGTTGCAAATACCCTTCATTGGGCCTGGGTCTAGAATCAACAGCACCATCCACACTGCAGAAGGGACACTGGTCTTTTCAGACCAGGGGTCAGCAACCTTTTTGATATTTTGATATGAAGTGCCCTTTATAAATGTTCTTGTTGATCAGTGTGCCATGTCAACATTTTGTTTATTTATGACATTAAATGTAATATCCAAGGGATCTGTAATTGTATTCCATCTGTAGGCAACATGCTTAGCAACATACAAATACATCCACATCTGAGTTGAAATCATTAACCTTGCCAACATTATATCAATCGTGGTTATCAGCTGTAAACTTCACTCCGTTATAATGGCAGTGATCAAAACAAGGGAATTAAATTAATGAAAGACAGAAATATGAGAACAATACAAGAATGCTGCTATGCAGCTGCCATTGCCGACATGCTATCAAGGCCGTTCCAACAGCGATACTAGCCAGTCAGAGGCAGGTGGATGTTTGCTGCATGGGGGTGAGGATGCATGTCAATCAAACTACCTTTAAAGAACAGGTCACACAACTGATAATGTCTGTGAAAGGTGTTATTTAGCATGCTGATGAGAGCGTGCTTGAACATTTCCAATAAACCTCTCTTGCACACTTATTGCTTAAGCTACCGTGTGCCCATGATAGCTGACCCGTTTTAAACCATTCCTCTAAGCAAACACCCTCCACCCAATGTAACTGTAGCTTATTCTTGTCACAGTGTTGTTAGCTAATATTATTCTGTCTGCCTCATGACTGCAGAATACAATAGAACAGATTTCCAAATATTTTTTTTAACATGTAAATATTTATTTGGTGTCTTAAGGCTCCTGCTATAATCTCGTCACAACATACTTTCCCCTCAACAAATGCAACCATTTCTACATTTCTACCGTTCCAATTTTCACTTTATAATCTGAGGTTCTATTCTAAATACAAATCCCTGTGTGTGTTTGTGTCTGTGCGCGTGTGTGTGTCTCTGTGTGTGTGTGCGGGTGTGTGTGCGTGTGTGTGTGTATATATGTGTACACACTATTTTGTACACGTGTCTGCTTGACAACTGTGCCTTTCAATAAGGACATTGGATGACGTCACTATGGTTACCGAGGCCATGACAATATGTTTGATTGCTCTGGTCTGTAAATGTTTCCTAATCTGTCTCTTCATCTCCTGTGCACGGTCTGGGGAGAAGAAATAGCACAGTATATATATTTGGCACAAACTGACACAGGTTACTTAGTGAAGGTCTAACTGTGTTTACAGTATGTTGTGTATTTGTTCGTTTTCGTCTAACAGGACTAAGGTTGACCAGCATCATTTAATCAAACATAAAATATTATTTTACTTTACCAAATATTCAGATTTACGGTAGCTTATCCTGTACTAGGGATGGCAGGATTCAATTCTTTCAGTCCCAATACTGATACAGATACCTGCACTTTGGGTGTCGGCCGATACTGAGTACGATCCATTCCAGTGTTAAATATATGTATTGCTTACTGTGACTGAGGAAGAGATTGGGAATCATGTTTTGTGTAAGGAACCAGAAGGCTTGAACATTGCTTTCCTAACTCTGTAAAACATAATGTAACATTATATGTAACAATGTAACAGTATTATGAATATAAGGAAATATTACAATGTTGTCATTGATGTGTATGCATTAGTTTGAGTGGTTTGGTTTAAGATAAGTTGCAAAGAAAATGACAGACAATCTCTATTTTAGGACCTAGATGCATTTTAGAAACCTGCTGCTGATAGCGTGGCCTGGGTAGGTTAGACATGGCTGATGCTTGACAGTAGACCTACGCGTGTATATTAATATAATTGGATCAGCCCCATGGATCGGTTACAACTGTCCAACTGTCACCAACATTAAGATCCAGCTATTTTAGTCAGTATCGGACTGATTTCCGATCTCAATAACATATCGGTGCCATCCTTAGACTGTATTCAAAGATGTCCTATCCGAATGCAGAGAAATGCAAAGATTCCTTTCACTGCAATCTTTATAGTTTCAAATCTGATCAGTGTTATATGGCTGCAGTAGTCTCAGCCTCTTCCATTTATCGCCACAAACTTGTCCTAAACATCTGATACCCCTTTATGCTTGACCACACTATCAGGAAGTGTGGTAGTACATTTGTATTGACTGTTACTTAGCATTGTCATTATGTATTACCTATACAAGTCTGTGTACATATAGCCTACGGGCGTGGTTTAGGTGCGACGTAGGCGACCTAGAAACAACTTGAGTTGAAAACGCCTAGAGGTTATACAATATTGTACTGATTTTTTTAGAGTTTATTAGAAGAGCAAAGGCTTTTCCCAATGGAAAATATGTTTCCACTCTTCTCCCGACTTTTCTACTGCAAGAGTGGATAACATCAGACTGGTTCACAGGTTCGTCCAATCACATGCAACGTATTTTTGTGAAAGTTCCTGCCCTCTTGAATCCGTTTCAATGGACGACTCCCCAGATGGATGTGTTTAACAGACACAGATATCAGGTCTTGTCAGGTTAGTATACATAAGTCCTGTAGTCAACAACTCTAAACTTTCCGTTTATGTTAAGTAATAGTAACAGTAGTAGCAGTAATTGTACAAGATCTGCAAATATCCAGATTCATATTACATTTCCCAACTAATTCCTCAGTATAAACTTAAGCTTATATATTTGGCCGTCGTGCATGTCAATCAAAATACATTACCTCTCCTGTCAAGTAGGCAGGCCTGGCTCTGCGAGACTAGCGCTGCAGTGTCATAAGTACAACCATACATATCTACTCTCCCTTGATAAAAACAGGGTGCTTTGTCTGCCCTTAAGGGTCATTACAGTACACTTACTTGTTTGTAGACAATGCTCTGCACTGGGATCAGAGATCCATATTACATCCTTGTCGGTTATCTAAATAATCTCTATGTTTGTGGTCATAAACGCCAGTCATCAATCATCATGATTATGCTTTTTTATTATTAAACACATTGCTCACAGGTACAGTAGCCTACTCTAGCTCATGTCTCCTTTAATAACGTCAATGTTGATCAGTAACTGTCATGTCACATAAATCCATCCTTTGCTGGACAGATTTAAACCATTATTTGAGCCACTAAGTGAAGTCATCTGTACAGTAAATCATTTACTTCTCACTGAGTACCACTCCAACCGCACAGGAAACTTCATGCCCAGCACACAGTAATGGATTTACGACTTGAAATAACAGCTCAAATGTGTCAGAGTAGACTGCTGTGGCATTATGTGTGATTTGGTTACCATATATTTAGCTAAGTGCTTTAGGTGCTGAATGGATTGTGCTTAGAATGGCCTCTACTACGAAAGCTCATATTTTCTAATCTATTAGGTGAAGTGTAATAGAAATATGCACTTTTTATTAAGAATGCGTATGTACTGCTGACACAGTACAACAGCAAAGTTTCTTGTCAGTAAAATGTTACTAATACCAATACAGTCACACCACCATGTCACAACGCATCATAGTGAATACTCCCACAGCATAAAACCAGCTGCTTCAGTCTTGAGACAATTACATCCACTTCCTGTAGGCCTATTCTGTTCACTGTGTGTGAACTTCAAGAAGGGGTTGCAGGTGATTGTGAAGCAGGAGGTGGGCATTACTCTTCCTGCACATTTAGGAGTCTGACAGGCCAGCTGGTTTGTTTACATGGAACCGTCTTTGGAGTAGTCCCCTGAAAGTGTTTTAAAAGAGCGGGAGCTTTAAAAAATTACTTGGGAGGACGAACATGTTAACCACGGGAGCCATGTTCAACTCTTGCTGAAGCCAGTCAAAACACATTGAAAAAAGTTTTTAGACTTTAGTGCCGCTATTTGCTCTTCTAATAGGCCTAGATTCTATCTAACGCTATTGCGTTAACTACGCTAACCTCTTTAGTAAACACCAAACTTGCATTCGCTGCCTGTCCACCTAAACCATGCCAGTAGCTTTCAGTACAACGCTGGTTGTACACACATTAGGTTTACAGGACTGAAGCACCAATGATCTCAAGCACTCCATCCTGATTCTCAAAGAAATGTCACACTGAACTGATGCCAAGTCTTCCCAGCAATCCAGTGGGTACGGACCATCAACGCACACCTCCTGGGCTGGGATTAGAGCAACAGCACTCCCATTATTAATCAAATCAAAATAAAAATTAATTAATTAATTAATTAATTAATTAATATACAGTATATGCTGCTTGAGGAGTGCAGATTCTTCATCCAGACTCTTAGGGTTAGGGTTAGCAATGCATATTTTATTTAATGCATAAATTGAACCCCTGAGCCTCCACATTAGAGTAATTAGTTACTATTAGTTGCAGGTGACATAATGGTACAGTCAGCTATTGCAAAATAATTCTAAGATAATACACTTTTTGTCTAATTCACAAAATATCTCCTTGGATTTTGCTCTCTTATTGTTCTCTGTGTGTGTTGTTGAGAGAAAATAAATCAGATCCTTCTACACAGCCCTGGCTCCGTTAATATGACCTTAGCTTCAAAATGCGTTTCAAAGTGTAGTGCGGCGCTGCAAAGGAATATCGGTTTGATTTGAGCTCGAAGTTAGCAAGCGTTCTCAGGAATAGCTATCTCTGCCATTAATAAGTGTCATACTTCTCACCAGTACTGAACTGTGGATATTTTCCAAAAAGTGGCTACAATAGTCTATTTTTATGATGTAACATCATATATGATATTAACATGTTGTTAATATTATATCTATTTTAAGTAGCATTGTCTCATTTGTGGTCACAAGAGGGCAGGGTTTAGAGAAAAGCTGGTTCCCATATAAAACAAAAAAGCATAAAAATTTAAAATACAATAAAAATTGATTTAGTCCCTGATTAAATTTTTCGAGCCCAGTAGTACACTGCATGCACAGCACGCGTTGGTCGATCTATCATGCCTGGGATTCACGCCCCAACATCACGATTATTGCTTGAATTGTGTTTTGTATAGTTATAAAATAAAATAAATAATAAATGGTGCAAGGGTTTGGTGTTATTATATTAGGTATTATATTAGGCTTATTGTATGCCATGAATGAATATACAGGGACATCTTGTCCGTAATCTTCTCAAGACGTTTCATTATCATTAGCATATAACGGCTACTTGATAGACACACAGGACACACTGGGTAAAGATGCTCTATGGCTGTGTGAATGGCTCCCATCGGACAGGGACTGCTTTAATCAAACGTCATTGTTGCTGCTGTCAGGCCTTTGAGTAATGAGCCTTCTGCACAACCAAAAGCAGAAATTACATTTCTCTTTAGAGAAACCCCCCCCTATGGCCCCTGCCTTTAGGGTTCAAAGGTTATGACAGGGAGGTGGGGTGGGTGTCTTCTGGTCACAAAAACATTGGTGAAATCAAGGGGCCTTTAATGTCAGCCGAGTCATTTTGTGCTGTGAGCAGCTAGTTGATGTGATGGTGGGTTCGGCTGACCAGTGGAGGACATGCATGGAAGAATTATTAACTAAAGGTCCTCTCTATACAGCATTGTACCATTAACTATATTGGACCAGTTGATAAGAGGGCATTCCACTGCATGTATGCATTAACGTTACAGTAGGATGGATATCTTATTGCAAAAGGTATATATTAAATCTAAGAAAAGACATTTCCCAGGTAGCTATATATCATGCAAAGCCAAGAGATACTATTTTCACACAGTATGTGTCATTGGTGGACATTGTGCAACATTAAGAGCATTTTTTGTGTGTTTTATTTATGTTGTATAGTCCAGTCACATATGGTTGCTGTCCATAAAGTTTGCAAGTTGAAATGGAAGAGGGTCTCTTGGATACAAGCTAAGTTAACCATTTGATCTTTGACCCTTAAAATGTTTACCCTTTAAACAGGCTTCATTCAAAGAGGTACAAGGACACCATAGGCTAGTGTTAGCATGTGTGTGTGTGCGTGTGCGTGTGTGTGCGTGTGTGTGCGTGCGCCTGTGTGTGTGTGTTTGTGTGAGAGAGAAAAGGAAATGCAAATGTGACGTGTATCTTTGAGTGTGTATATAATATACATCCTCTGTGATTTTGACAGCAACAGCAATTACACTAATAATTTATCTTGCCCTGTGCATCCAAATTATAAAAAATACAAACTAAAGACTTAAGAACAACAACAGGAAGTGCTTATAGAGTTATTTTTGGTGCTGGTACCTCCATCGGGCTTTGACAGTTTTAGGAAAAACTGCTTTTTCTTACTATGCACCAATGGTACGGAATAGTTTGCAAAAAGATGTGTTAAACACATTTATATCCATTGATTCATTTAAAGGCATCATAAAGAATGTGGTGAAGGAGGTTGAAGGATGTGATTGTTTTTCTTGAGAGACCATTGTCTTACATTTGTGGTTAAATATATACAGTATATCGTGTTATGTTTCTGTACCACTGCCACCTTGACCAGGTCTTGTAAAAGAGATTTCAGTTCTCAATGAGACTTCCTCGTAAAATAAAGGTACAATAAAAATAAAATAAATAATTACAACAAAGTGGTGCAAAGGAGAGAAATGCTTATGTTTGTATGGATGTAGTATTATCTTCTGAAAAGTATTATGTTAAATGCTAACCATACAGCGTGTGTGTGTGTATGTGTGTGTGTGTGTGTGTGTATACACAGTGCGCAAGGTAGAAGCACTATATTGGGGTGAAAGGATAAAGATGTGGGCACTCCCAGTTAGTGCATGCTTTTATGCGTGTTGGCTGTGTGTGGGAGTATATTAATACATCGTCTCGCCGACATGCCTCAATCCATCTAACCTTGCATTGTTAGCCGCTGACCCTTTAACCGCACTGCTTTAGCTTGGACCTGCGTTCCATGTTTAGTGGCTAAAGGCTCATTATTTTATCCCTTCTTAGCTGAGAGAAATGATTACAGACCTTGGGGCAAAGGATATGAGTCTGGGCCATAACACTGAATAGATAGATCGTTAAAAACCACATTGTAAAACACAGTGTAAACAGTCATTACCTAGGGCGTTGATTGAGTCATGATCTTCGTGTGGATTGAAAGAGATTTTCAGTGGAAGTTTGGCCTATTTAAACATAATCCCTGGTATACAGAGAAAACAAAAACCTAAATGTATGTAAAAGTCTGCATGTACGCACAGTGAGCTAACAAGTTACTTGCTGGTGATGGCTTCAGTCAAAGAAAGAGTCGTTCTTCGAAAGAAAACGTTGCATTTAAGATGTAGCAGCTAACAGTAGCTGGCAGATTCACCAAGGCTTTTAAAAACATATATTGTATGGTTTAAAAAAAATAACATTCATGGAAAGTGAAATGCTTTCAACTCATAGATTACGTTACAGCAGATATCTCTGGCGAAAAGACCAAAGTAGTGTATGAAAAATGCAGCAGTAAAGCAGTGACACAAACACTACTTGTCGTATGTGCTACAGTAGCTGCTGTTAAGGTTCGCCCCATCATCTCATTCACTTTGTAGTCAGTGGAGGTGAAGTCTGCACACAGATGCATTTGAAGGCCTTGTTGCTGCCGTTTGCCAGACGGGCTGCAAATAACGTCTCCACAGACCTCCACAGATCAAACACATCTGGCATCTGGATTTGCACTGAGATAGGGAGCACTTAGGGGCAGGGTAGTCTAGTCTAGCGGTGTTTAACTCCCAGACGAAATGTCATGGGTTTGAGCCCCCCATATGGGCCGTATACCTCCTTAATACTTGTAATAATGCAAACTGCTGGTTGCTCTGGATTTAAAGCTGCAGTCAGCGATGCTGCAGAAAAATTGTTGATAATTGAACTCGGTCAAAACAAAAACACCTCTCACTTGCTCAATGCTGCTCATTCAGCAGCTCCGGAACCCCTTCCCAAATTGGGAACACATTGCCAAGGCTGGGATGGTGCAGTGTGGTGCGGTCCGCACCACTTTGTTTGTGACTCAAACCCGGGTCTCCGGCATTGAGAGGCGGGCGCGATAACAACAAGGCTAAGCACCTCCATGGGGCCAAAGCGTAGGTCGCTACAGCGTCCTTGAGGTGCCGGAGAGTCATGTTTGCTGCACTACTTTACCCGATGGCCGCCGTTACATCCCCATTGACAGAGCCAGGTCCGTGTAGAAACACCAGAATATTCCAGCATGTGTGCCACGGAGCAGGGACGATGATGATGTCACATCGAGCCTCCTCCTCTTCAATGTGGACGCTGGTTAGCCGAGCAACACAGTAGCCGCCCATTCACACCAATCAGGGCGGAAAATCGACAGACAAGCGCATCCCCCCCCACCACACACACACGCACACACACACGCGCACACACACACACAAACGTGCGCACACACTTGACGGTTGATGATGAAAAGCTTCCGGCAGCTACAAAAACATCGGTGGGATCAGTCGCATAAGGCGGTTGTCTTTTAGATCAGTGGAAAGGCCCCCATACACACACACGCGTACACGCACACACACGCACGCACACGCAACTAGAGTCACAGCCATTGGTGAGGTCTCCCTACGAGCAAGGTCTCCTGCAGTTGTTGTGTTATGCGCGCTGACAGGCAGGCCTCCTAATGAAGAAATGACATCTACAACACGTACCGTAGGCTATGCAGCGTTCTCTTGGGATAGAGAGATGAGAGATACAGGGACCAATGTTGTGTAATACGACATTTAACAATGTCTTGTGTGCTTGGAGACATCTACTGTAATACATTCTACTAACTGACATTGCATTGGAGATGGCGACTTAATAATATATGCCACAAACATACAGAAATACACGTTGGAACATTGTGACAGAATATTATTACATTACATATTATTCCTTACATTCATTTGTCAATCATTTGAATTACTTACTCCTTCCTGCCTTATCAGTTGCTTAATTTAAGTCTATGCAAATTCAAACTAATCCTGAAGCCACTCCTGAAGCCATCATTTAGAGCTATCCTAATGCATTAAAGGCAGGGGTAGATTTTCTAGAGAACGCTTGCTAACTTCAAGCTAGAGTCAAAACAGTATGCTTTCGCAGCGCCGCCTCAGACATTGAAACACATTGTGAAGCAAAGCGTAGTACTCTGGTAGTACTACGGCTTTGTGATTGTGAGCGGTGTTCGCCACTTTGTGTATCTTCCTATTTACGGAGCCAGGACTGTGTGGAAGTATCGGATTCTTTTTTCAGCACTTAATATTCAAATACTTATACAAATGAACATAACAGTTCCATAATATTTAATAATATATAATGATTATCATAATACCATATTAACCATATCCATTATTAAACCATGCCTCAATTGCTTCTGTGGTAAAATGTCAATCATGCTTGTTGTGAAAGGTTGCCACCTAATACAATGACAACCAATTACATTAATGACTAATGCCTTATACCTCTCATGAATTGATAGATAAAACAGTCAGAAAAAAATTGATAGACTAGAAAAATAACTGTTGATACTTACGGTATCATGCACTAACAGATGTGCTAGCTATGTTTGCATAAATATATCAAAAAGTACTAATAAAAACCTTAATGGTTAAATTAGTTTGATGACTATGTTTTAAACTTCTCAGCACATTTCAGCTTCTCAGACTCCAGAGAGCTTAGTAGGCAGGAGCAATGAGATATTACTTTTACAAAAATAATGGAAAGTCTCATTAATAAACTTCCCTGGGGTGTACATAGTTTGTTTTTGAGGGCTGTGTTTGTCTCGAGAAGGGAATAAACAAGGCTCTTATATTAAATATAAATGTCCACAATTTCTCTGCTAGACACAAAGATAAACTCCTCAGATTTATGACCCCATGGAAAAGCGTCCCAAACTAAACCAAAGGAAGAGGGAATTTCCCCACACTAAAGAGGTTTAGACAATGAACATTTGTTGATTTTTCTGTGTGATTCCCTGCTTGATTCTGTATTCTGAGCCCAGAGGCACAATGCCTGCAAATGAAGAGTATACACACAGATGTGTCAGCCCGTGTGTGCGTGTGTGTGTGTGTGTGTGTGCGTGCAAGTGTTTTTATGTTCACGTGTTGAGACGTATTCCCCATTATTACAACAAATCCTCCTTACATAGCTCTACAGTTGGTGTATTGTTTCTCCTTTGGCTTGGCAAGTGTAAAAACATTTGAGTTATGCTGCTGACCTTTTTGTTTATATTACAGCACACTTTCAGATTTTTTTTTTATTATCAAAGCACTTTTCTTACACCTTCAACTCACTGCAGTAATAGTGTTGAATTCTCCATTGACACTGTGTTTGTGTGTGTTTGTGTGTTCGCGTGTGTGCGCGTGTGTGTGTGTGCGCACATCAAAAACATATAACATGTCACCATTTATCCTATATCTGACTCTATTGTATGTATTCTTAATGGAATCATGTATTTGTTGTGTAAATGTATCATGTGTCTCCGTTATTGTTTAATAAAAACTAGTAAAAACTAGGCAAGCCTAGTTCAGCCGGCCGCAGGCGTGAGCCAACACCCTAGGCCAATACCAGTATGGGTTTGAAAAGTGTGCAAAACTCTGTTCCTGTGGGGGATATTGCACGTTCTTGCATTACCGTCACCTACTGTCTACATGGTGCATTACCACCACCTACTGTCTATAACAGTGGTCCCCAAGTATTTGCTCATTGTCGCAGTGAAGCGCAATATTCTAATTAAGGGTGTCGACACAGAAGATTACGTTGCAACCTGCGACACTGGAGTTCCTGACCTCAAGCCTCGTGCATGTGTGTCGTAGTACAACATAAAATAACAGGATTTTTTGTTTCTGTTTTGGACTGTACTATTATAATCGTAGGCATGTATTGTTTAATATTTAGCATTTACACACTTGCAAACTAGACATCCCTAGGCCTTTTTCAAATTTTTTTCCTTGCAAAAACATTCCCTTTCATTTGTAAGGTTTTATGCAG
>JAODUE010078865.1:0-14899 GCA_027564755.1 Amblyopsis hoosieri
ATATACTGTATATATATATATATATATATATATATATATATATACTGTATATATATATATAACAGTATTACTTCCTGAAAGTCCGAAAGTCCTGTGTCGAGCTCACAAGGGTATATGTCTCAGAAATTCAGCACAGAGTTGCCTATTTGATGTAGCGCTAATGAACGGAAGAGGCTGAGACTATGTGCAGCATACAGAGTTACATTAATCACTGAAAAAGCAGGACAAGCTACTTGAGACATTCTATTTCTTCCCTTCCCCCATCCCCTACAGATGAGTTCTGGTCTGCCCTGGGTGGGAAGAAGGAATACCAGACCTCCAAGAGTCTGCGAAACACGGTCAAACCACCACGTCTCTTCGGGTGCTCCAACAAAACCGGAAGGCTCATCGTGAGTTGTCGATTGTGTGTCCTTGTATGTCTGTGTTGTGAGTTGTCAATTCAAAGCTACTGTCTGTAGAATTCCAGTCCAGGTACATTTTAATAACTGGAAAGTGCTTTTATTTTGGAATTGCTCATTCTAGAGGTGCGGCTTATGAAGATATCTCCATCATAACTGCAGATGGAATGACTTTAATGAAACAGGATAAGGCTGAACCACGATTGCATTATCTTAGCCACCAGTAACTATCAGCAAAACTGACTTACGAACGCATTGTAGCTTTAAGATGTACACAGGTACACTAAACCTTTACACATTCTTAACCCGTGTGTGAAGCTGTTTGCTCAAGCTAGCACCAGCTAACGTAGTTCCCACGGTCACACGGTCTGTCAGGTGGAGGAAGTGCCGGGGGATTTCACCCAGTCCGACCTCGCCACCGATGACGTCATGCTCCTGGATACCTGGGACCAGGTGAGCAGTCATTTCAGTGCACGTGTATACGCTACGATATTTTGCAGGTGTACCTGCAGCTCACTCGCATGCTAACTTTATATTTCACTCCCGTAGATCTTCATTTGGGTCGGCAATGAGGCCAACGCTGAGGAAAAAGCCGGAGCTCCCAAAATTGGTTTGTTTACAATGTCGCGCAATGCCTGTTTGCCGTGCCCAAAAAAAAAACAACCAAAAAAAACATGCGTCATTACATTCAGTCACCAAAATGCTGTTTTAGCATTTAAAATCTTTAAAAAATGCATACACACAGAAATTGTCATTACTTTCTTTCATTTTAAACGATATCAATTCCTGTCTGCCACTGTTTTCCACTCTAGGCTACTATCAGGTTCAGTAAATGGGTCTTATGCTCTGGGGTTTGGGAAGTCACTGCCTAATATGCTAATGCTAAAGCTATTTTACTATAATAAGGTTATCCTAATTAATAAACAAAAATGTTACTCCTCCTCTGTATATTTACATAATGTCTATATATTTATGTATAATACGGCAACAGGTGATCTGAAAGTCATTGGTTCGAATCTCGTTGCCCTCTGACCAAGTGTAGAGGTGTCCCTGAGCAAGACAGCTAGCTTAACTGCCCCCGGTGGTCAGGCGGCGCCTAGCATGGCTGACACCAGGAATGTGTGTGTGTAAATATGAGGCTATACTTTCAAGAGCTTTGAGCGACCGGTAGGTTGGAGAAGCGCTATGTAAATGTGTCCATTTACTCCAACTGTTCTTTTCTCCCAACTAGCCAAAGAATATGTGGACTCGGACCCCTCCGGCCGTAAGGGAATCCCCATCACAACCATCAAGCAGGGGGCGGAGCCTCCCACATTCACTGGATGGTTCCAGGCGTGGGACCCCAAGATGTGGGACATGGACCCCCTGGGCCGCATACACGCACACTTCTAAAAGCCCCCTTCCCACCACCCCCGGCCTCTAGGGGAAGCTGTCCACGCTGGCCTTTGTCTCACCACTCGGGGACTTTTATTTTTAATTTTCGGCATTTTTTCTTCTTCTTTTTTTTTTTTTAAACGTTTCGGTTTGCGTGCATTCCTGAGTACCATACTATAAAAGTACTGTAATATTATGGCAGCATCCCTCGCCTATAGGACACTGTGAGCTTGTAGGTTCTGCGGGTGTTTGTTACCCTTGTGGTCAAATAGCGTACTGCACTTATTATTTGACCAAAGGATTTGACACCGTTTTAAGCCACAACCGGGAAACATGAGAACAACACCAGAAAACTAGAAATCCTGTCAAATTCCCCTTGTTGTACCCTCGTGCACTTTAAGATAACATTTATTAAAGATAATGTGGCCATTTCTTTTTTTTTTTGCTTGTTGCTATACAACAATAGAAGCTATTATTTTGCCTAGACACATTTTACTTTACGTGTGTCTAAAAGTGTATTCATGTTGTTTTTACCATTAGCACTAATTTGTGGTTAACATTCATTAGAAATCGCATGCTGAATTTTTGTTATATCTCATTTTGTAAATTTTTATGGAAGACATCAAAGGTGTTTATTAAAAAAAATGATATACCCTTTTATTATGTTTAAGGCTCAAATGGCTGGCGCTCAAATAAAAGCAACGCTGCATTTTGAAGCTGTCTTGTTTTGATTCTAACATGTTCTTGAAAGAATTAAGATGAAATACACATACCATACCCAATCACCAAAAAACACTATCAATGGTGAAACATCCCGCATACTTTTGTTTGTTTTATTGATGTTTTGTTTGTTTGAGTGTAGCCTGCTCTTCAGTAACGCAATAGCACTGGCTAGAGTAAACTCAATAGGCATACATGTGTTTGTACTGTAGATATGGAAATACAGTTCACATTTCGTTTAACAAACATACAAAAGGCTATAATGACTTCAGTTCCCACCCAGTTAAATGACATCAACATGGTGACACTTATTTTGGACTAGGTCACACAGGTGTCCGTAAAACATTATTTTATAAATAGCCAGCAGGCTCCCACACAACACGGCGCTATTATAGGCGTTGGATGACAGACCGGGTAACCTGCATTGCCAGCCTCTATTGCAATGCGGTGGCGCTCCATAGTCTTTTCCAGAGTACCTCAGTGTAGGCTGTGCAGTGCAGGCTGTCTGGCTGTTATTCGGTCATGTGACCCCCCCCCCCTTTTTTTTTTCCTCCTTCGAAGTTGAAAGGCAAGGCGAGCAGTGCAAGGGACCAAGCTTGCCTTCTTTTCCCTTCAATCCCGGCAGTAGATGCAGTGAATCCGTCTTCGTTCACATTCTGGTTTCTTCGCTCGGAGTAGTTCTCTACCGGCCTTGGTTTATATCTCCACCATGGCGGGGGCTATTATTGAGAATATGAGCACCAAAAAGTTGGTGATAGTGGGAGTTATACTGCTTTTGTTCCAGGCGTTTTCCTTCATGGTCGGCGGTTTGATTGGTAAGCTGGAGTTTTCTTTTATATTTTATTTGGCTATAATTCAGCGATCCGGCCCTTTGTGCTAAGCGCATATGCAGGAATGTTGTTGTTTGATTTACATAACACTAAAATGCGCAAAGTTTACTTCCCATACCTATATGTAAAACGATCAAGTTGTTGTTTTTCTTTATTTCTTTAAGTGCGTCTGACAATTTGACCGAAACAGGCTTTACACAAATATGCAGCCTATCTATATACGCCACTCAAAATTGCTACTTTGCGCCTCAAAAACAGCAAAACCTCTACGACTCAATAATCACGGCTGTTCACTGTTGCACATTTTCTTCCCGTCGTATGATACTATTAGGCCAGTTGATTTAATTTCAACGCCTGAATATATATCAACAATAGCAGCGTTGCTTCACGTTACTTTCCGAGAAAAGAATACAACTTCTTTTGATCTAAGCTCTATTATCTGCTGTGCCCCCCATCCTCTCCCAGCGACCCCCTCCCTAACGTCTTTTATCTGCCTATGTGCCCCAGGCATGTTTTTCTCTACCTACTGCTTCAATCGACCTCTGTGATTTTGTTTTGTTCCTTCCCCCTTCCCCTCTCTTGCCGCATCTACCCCCCCCCCCCCCCATCCCCCTTGCTTTAATTTGCATCGCCCCACACGCACGCACGCACGCACACACACACACACAAGTGCATCCAGCTGTCAAAGTTATGCTTTTCCTCAGGGATTGTATTAGTTGCTGCTGTCAAGTTTTCTCAAATCCACCCCCACAAACGCACGCACGCGTGTGCATTTACACATGGGAGAGATAAAGAGAGAGAGGTATAACACAGTACTGCTCAGAGAAAAACATCCACCTCTCCACTAGCTCTCTCACTCTTCACTGGCAGCCAATTAGCCTGTAGGGTGTCATGCCTTGGCCGAGACCATTTTAATGAACCCAAATTCCTTTGTGTTTGCCCGGTGACCGTCGGGGGGAGGTAATTGAATAGTGTGTGTGTGTGTGTGGAGGGGTGTACCCCTTGTTTCCCCACAAACCCAGGAACACAGCATGAGGTCAATGAGCTGAGAGCAACGCCCATTATTCTGTATTTGCTGTGTTAGAGGCTGGGGGAGAGGGGGTCTTACTGGACTCTGGCCTTCACCAGAGGGCTGGGTTTAATTCAATTAGTTTCACCCTCTGGCCTTCCTAGATTTCGCCCTACGCTGAACCCTACGCTCTTGAATATGGCCTTGGCTGGCTGTGTTTTTATGTGTTTGTAGTGTTGAAGGTCTACTGTGTGTGTGTGTGCATGCGCTCTGTACGCCATATCAGATAAGATGGGATGGTTGGATAGCAACTTCAGTTGCTCAAACCATCCTCGAAGAAGCCCATGGTGTCATGAATCTCAAATCATGAATCTGGCTTTTAGAAATCTGTTAAAGGTGCACTTATGTCTACCCATTCCCCACTGAAGGGTAGAGGATTGCAAGGAAGGGTGCAAAGCCTATGTAATGCCTTCTCCCAATATTTATTGTCCCAATATTACATCCATGAAATTGGATCGTTATTTAATGTTGCTCACCACCATCTTTAATTTAACAACCTCTCTGTAGCTTCATACAAAGATGTATGTGGGGTTTGATGGTACATTGCTTCATGAGATGCACTCCCCATCGGACAGGATCTTTTTTAAAGACCATCACATCTTCTCTCACGTCTGAAGTTGCCCTATTGACCTCTGGTTAAGCATGACACATTTTGGAACGACGGTGTCATTTCACAAATGGCCTCCTGTGGAGATGTGAGTGAGAGTCACCGTGCTAACAGTCAATCAAAATCTACTAACCCACTTCCTGATAGTGTTGTTGATGAGCTTACAGGGGTCTATGTACCAAATGTTGAGCACAAGTGGCTTATGGAAGAGGCAGAGACTAGGGTTGTGCAATTAATCAAATTTGAATTGTGATATCAATTTTGCCTCCTATTACAGAAACAATATAATGGAGAGAAAGCGATTATTTAGCACATTACGTTTTGCAGGTAAACTCTTGTTTGTCTTGTGTTCTGATTGACGGGTGCTCGCTCACTTTCATCCCTCACGCGGTGAAGGCTGAAAGTGCGTTCACTGTTCATATGTTTCACAGTTTTCTTCTTGTGCAGTAAATGCAACATCTTTCCAAAGCCAACGAGTAATCATAATAAATAATTCTGATTTCAGTATTGACCAAAATAATCCTAAATATAATTTTTTCCATAATTGAGCAGCCTTAGTAGAGACTAGTCCTTTATGTGACAGACTCTCGTGTGACGTGGTGTTACGTGGTTCTCCAGTCAGTGCCATCTGACCAGCGACACTGGCCTCTATCTGGAGTTGGTCCCCGGGCGCTGCACAGCGGCTGCCCACTGCTCCCTTCAGGGATGGGTTAAATGCAGAGGATGAATATCACAGCATGTATGTGACAATAAAAAGCACCTTTACCTTAAATGATGGAAGAGGCTGAGACTAGTGACTCACTAGGCGTATACGCCACACAAGCAGAGCAGTTTAATGCCAGTCAGAGGATGTGACTAGTGCTTGAGAAGGGCTCTATCATTATCATGCAAAAACAGCTCCACCTCCTGTAGAGGAGGCCAGAAGTTGCTCTTATTAACCAGCCTTGCTCAGGAAGGGGTGGGCAGGGCTTCCTGAAGATGTTCAGAGCAGCCTTTATACTGAAGTTTGAGCTGCTGTTTATGTATGGAAAAAAAGCATACGTTTATGTATGAAAATAAAGCATATGATTATTCTTGACAAATAAAAGATACATTTATGCTTCACAAATAAAGCATACATTTATTCTTGACAAATAAAAGGATACATTTATGTTTTACAAATAAAGCATACATTTATTCTTTACAAATAAATCATACATTTCTTCTTGACAAATGAAGACAATTGTTCCCCTCCGTCTAGCCCCCAGCCCGACCACGGCCGTCCACTACCTGGCTACGAAGTGTGTGGACGTGGTCAAGCAACACCAGGGCAGCAAGTGGTTCATGCCGTGGGGACCCAACCAGTGCGATAAGATCCGGAGCTTCGAGGAGGCCACGGCCAAGAAGATCGAGGCCAACAACATTGTGTTCGCTGTCCATATCCCGCTGCCCAACAAGGAGATGAGTCCCTGGTTCCAATTCATGTTGGTCATCTTGCAGTTTGATATCGCCTTCAAGATGTACAACCAGATAGGTGAGTTCAAGGCTTTTGCATTTATCTTTCTTCTCAGGGGCACAATGTTCTGACCTGACGTGCCATCTGCTTTGTTACAAACACAAACACAACCCTGGTTTGTTACACACACAACCATCTGGGAAGCCGTCCATATATACCGTTTAGAAAAAGGGCAGACACTTCTGTGGAAGGTGATTGGATGAGCTGACGGTGATCATCTATCGCTGTCAGCTAACGTCATGTCTAAGCTATGCTCGTAGCTGACAGTACGACACTGGCTGCTCAGAACCACTGTGGCTCGGACTCGTGGAATATTATTAGGGAAACGGGTTTGATGAAGACTTACTAGCTAAACCCAGTAATGCAACAGACAATTTACATGTATATGCATTTCTCTAATGTTGCTGTCCTTCTCAACCAAGAGACCACGGAAGATAAGTGTGTGTTGTGAGGTTGTCCGACTGTGCATGAAGCCTGCTTCAGCCACACCCAAAATGTACTTAGTGAGTAGGGTCTGGGAACGCTCCATTTGGATATGTTTGCAGTCGTTGCCTCCTACCGGGTGTAGAGCTCGGGTTTATTTGTTAAACAATCGAACAGCCTTTAACCAACTGGCGTTGCTACAATTATTTGTTGTGCTTCACGTAGCTCCACCACGGTTTAATAACAAACGGTTGACTTCAACATCTTCACACTGAACCCACCCCAATGGACGCTGAATGGGTCGCCATCCAGGGTGGCTGTACGAATGCTAAAGCGACCAGGGCTTCCAGACTATAATCTCCAGGGAACACTGATTTGAGAGCGGGGGGGGGCTAACGCGCATGAGGAGCCCACAGGAATGTGTGGTGGGATTGTCTTTTCCCTAACACACCGTGGGGCATCGTGGTGAGTGGCTGGCAACAATGATGGACAGAACACCGGCACTTGAGCCCTGTTGCATGCATTACAGCTCCACCCGCTCTCTTCCATTGTTGATAGCCCTCCGAGCAAGTGCACCTCCCTGTTATCCAATACTGCCGTTGAAAGGTACACTCCTCGATTTGTGTGTCTTGAATTACTCTTGTGGCTGAAACCAGTTGCTGTCGTTTGCCCTTCACACCCACTTGGGTGGCTAAATTCCCCTCCATCCCTCTTCCTACAGCACTATATTGTTGAGGAGACCCAGTGGATGTGATGCACTTGAGTGCTACCAACAAAATGGCACCAGGATGTGTTGGCAGCGGCCGCCGTTTTTGTAGTTCTTAATTTTGAACTGGCAGGAAATCTATCTGTGTTTTGCGGATTTAAAAAAAATGCTCTAAATTACAGTAAAATGCTTAAACGTTATGGATTTTTGCTTCTTTAGATCAGCTTTTACATTGCGAGTGTTTAATAGATATTTGTGGTTGGCATGAAGTCATTTTCATCCTTGGTGGTCCCAAATTGTCTTCATGACACTTATTTGACTTTGGTAGGGAGATATTAAAAGCCGAACAACAGATCAGCACCCAAAATAAAATTGAGTCTTAAATATGAACAAATTATTTGCTGTGAACTACCTTTATGCATCCAACTATCCATCTTTTCGTTCTATCTATCTTTGTTTTTGTATCCCAAAACCCAATGACGTTGAATGAATGAAGTTTCTTTCATCACAACAAGACTATTATTTTAATAGTCTGTGAGACACTTTAGCCACCCACCCAGTAGTAAAAACACTGGACTGCAGATAAAACGACAGCAACTTTTGCTGTTGGGGCTGTATGGGTGAGATGAGAGGGTGGAGGGAGACAAGGATTGTGTCTGGTGCATTTAAACCTTGCTCTGAGGTAATGAAAAGGGGATTAGAGAGAATGTAGTGGCTTTACTGAACGCATACGGAGATAATCTGGGAATGTAGTCGCAACTATCTCTGCTCAGCGCTGGGAAACTGCTAGGAAATTAGTTTTGATATATCCTTGAGCTGCCCTAGTTTGGGGAAGTACAGAAAAAGATATGTATGTCTGGAGAAATGGAGTACTTGTTCCTCCATCAAAGGAAAACAATGTATTGCATGCCAGTTGAAAAGACTGAGGATATAAATTCTAGGTTCAGTTAAGTCTTTACCCAGGCCGTCACACCGGGGAATTGTGTCGTGTAGTAGCAAACATTCCTGACCTTAGTGGAAATGCTCTGGGCAGGGGGAAGGGGGGTTCGGCTTATTTACCTCGCTGCCAGACTGACTGGTTAGTGATTGATCCCGGACCAAAGGCAGCATCGTTGACCAGAGGTATTAGACCATAGCTTTAGACTTACTCTGATCTGTCGTAGCTAATGCACAAGGCACTCTGTGAAGGTAGAAGATTGCTCAGATGTGGGTAATAATGATTAGACCGTATAATTTATTCCCTCTTTGGGAATTCCGTTCCTTCTGTAGTCTTGTGACCAGAATTTGCCACCGGTTTATTTGAGTGGGTGTCTTGTTTTTTTTAATTGTTTTTATTTTATACAGCCAGCAAAGACTATGTTGTTTAGTGTTAGTTTGCTTAACACACGAGTGCAAACGCTATTTAGATACAGTATATAGAAATGCAGAAAAAGTTTTCATTGTTTCTATTATTTTCCTTTGTACTTGCTTGACCTGCTTCGTAGAGCACTTTGGTCAACACTGGTTGTTTTTAAACGTGCTTTATAAAAACACGACCCGGGTTGAATCGTCTTGTGAAAAGGGTGCCCACCCGCCACCTCCCTGGACCACTGTGTCCTATCTGCGTCTGTGCCCCTGGGAAAGGTTGGCAAAGTCTTATTCATCTCCCCCACCTACCACCAGTCATCCCTGGCAGAAGGCCACCAATAACACAGCTGTTGAGAAGGCTTAGTTTCCGTGGTGATCGCCACTAACTTGAGCGGAATGTTTGTATGAAGTAATCTGACATTCAGGGGTGCTTCCAGCGAGGGAAGGAGAGAGCGGCAAATTGTGGCCTCCACTCCTGTTGCCCTGCTCTTCATCCCCCACCTTCCTCTTCCTCCTCCTCTGTCTGCCAGAACAGACAGTGCACTGGGTTCCTCTCACCTAATTCCAGCTTGTTTCAGAAGGGTATGAGAGGTCCCTAGAGGGATATGCATTGTGAGGTATAGAGTTGTAGCAGCTCGGCTGTTATGGCGTTTCTGTTCATTTTACCAAAGTCTATCTAGGCAAGTCTCGCCATTCGGCAGCCATCTTTGAAACGCCCCGGGCAGTTATTTAGGAAGACTTTATTGAAATGGAGTGAGAGACGTACAGTAACTGCTCTTTCAATGGTCACCAGGACATAACAACTGCATGGTTACAATCACAAGTCAAATCTGATAAAAGCAGCTTAAAATGTTTGGTGACTTTCCCCCCAAAATAAGGTTTAAAAGAAAGTTTTCCCCCCAGGTTAAACTTCTAATACGCATATGCAACAGTCGGCTTGCATCGGTGCAAGCAACCACACGATTGGTTAAATAGGTTAATGCTTGGCAGTTACAAAGAAGATGATTGTCTCTTTTCCTACAACACATTGGTCGTTTCAGAATTTTCCCATAGAGCTCCATTCAATATTCCAAGTGGTTTGTCTCCTCTATTTTATATATATATTGTGTAAGTGTCTCTGGTTTTACTAGCCCACTCAGTTCAAGGTGTATTGTAAGCTTTGGTTGAAGGCTCTTATGTTGAAAATCTGTGATGTACCGTTTGTGAAATCATTTGAAAGTTAAAGGACTGAACCCACACCTGTTAGACCTGCAGTGCATTGTTATTTAAAATAATGATTAAAACTAGTTAGAGATGTTTATTTGGCCTAGTTTACATTATGAGGATAATGGATATATGATGTTAAATATCTTAACTGACAGTTTTGAAATAGCCAAACAAATCTAATCTTCAATGTATTCAAGCTCTAGTGATGCCCTGTCATTAGGATGTCAATTTTGATTAAATCCATAACCTCAATGATTCTATGTTTCTGACATGAAACTCAAAAGGCTTTTTGTCTAGCCTTCAGTCACCAGGGCTTCATTGTCTCAGAGTTGGAGTAATATCTACACAGTAAGGAGGTACAGGTAATTAAACTGTCACTTGCCTGAACAGGACATGTTTTTCTCCCTGCACAAAGGTGTCCTTTATTCACCAAATACACAACCTTAATTGGATCTGCATCCGATCAAAGTGACGTTTGCGGTGCACTCTTCATTTAACCATGAAATGTTTAGTTGGTTTGGTTTAAAAACGTGATTCTTGCCTTTGCTCAGTTGGTTGCTGAAATTACATTTCCACATATTTATCATTACACCTTGTTGTTGTTTTTCATATCACAAAACGTTCCGTATGTAAGGCTTTCAGTTGGTTGTCCGACCTCTCTGCCTTGCCACTTTTGCCACTTTGACAACACAATAATGTTTTGCTCAATGGAAGAATAATGTTACACCTTTTCAAAAATGAGTGAATGCAGTTGCATCGTATAACCAGATGGGGTCGCTAGTTTGCCACATACAGCTCATACAGCTTTAATTAAAGAGAAAGCTCAATCTAACTTTTAGTGGCGATTTCTCTACTCTGTTGCTCCCCAGAGGACGGGGCGCTGGTCACCATCGACGTGAGCGTGGCCTACAGAGATGACACGCTCACCGAGTGGACAGAGATGGCCCATGCCGTAGAGCAGAGGAAGCTCACCTGCAACTTCACCACGGAGAAGGTAGAGACGGAGCCACGTATCTGTAACCTGACATGCCAGATGAATTGTTGTCACAGCTCCATGTTTGTGAAAGGAAGGCACTTCATGGCAGTTGATTGGATGAAACATCTGGTCGTTTTTGCTGTCGGCACACCTAAACCACGCCCGTATAGCTATAAACACGATGCTGATTGGAAAACCACGCCTGTATAGCTGTAAACACGATGCTGATTGGAAAACAACGCCCGTATAGCTGTAAACACGACGCTGATTGGAAAACCACGCCCGTATAGCTATAAACACAACGGTGATTGGAAAACCACGCCCGTATAGCTATAAACACAACGGTGATTGGAAAACCACGCCCGTATAGCTGTAAACACGACGCTGATTGGAAAACCACGCCCATATAACTATAAACACGACGCTGATTGGAAAACCACGCCCGTATAGCTATAAACACGTCTGGCCTTGCGAGACCATCGTGATCTCGTGAGGTTAACACACCTGCCTCACAAAATGTAGTGTTCCCCAACCATGGTCCTGGAGGGCCCCTGTCCTGCATGTTGTAGATATCTCCCTGCTCCAACACACCTGATTCAAATGAATGGGTCGCTATCAGGCTTCTAGAAATGCATTAGTTTGAGTCTGGCGTGTTGGAGCAGGAAGACATCATGTAGGGCAGGGGTCCCCAGGACCAGGGTTGGAGCAGGGAGACATCATGTAGGGCAGGGGTCCCCAGGACCAGGGTTGGAGCAGGGAGACATCTACTACATGCAGGTCAGGGGTCCTCCAGGACTAAGGTTTAGGAAACACTGACTAATGTATAGCGTAGCGCACAATAGCGCCAAAACATCTTATCTGTATGAGGTATTTCATTATACTTTGTAAACATCCATTATTTTTAGTATTCTTTTCTACAATTACAATAACACCCGTTTTTATAAAATATCAAAATAAATAAGTTTGGCATTTTAATATGTATATAGTAGCCAACATTTTATTTCCCATCCCATTTTATTTATTGCTTAAAGTAATGCTGTTTCTTTTTTTGTTGCTTATGTATGTACTGTGTGTGTATATATGTTGTGTGTGTGTGTGTGTGTGTGTGTGTATGTATGTATGTATGTATATATATATATATTATTGTTTTTCTAATTCCGTAAGGGTTGTTTTATTTACTTTTGTTTTCTAAAAGAAATCATGCTCTTTATCGTACAGACCTAACAGAAAAATCTGGAAAGATAAAGAATATAATCAGATGAGTAATGCTGGAAGGACTAGTGGTCAATAAGGAGACAGAGGAATCCATCTATTTGAATGATGTGTGTAATCACAAGAAGGCAGACTATTGATGCAAACTTCACAGTAGGCCTAGTGCTTTGGTTTACATTTTCCTTTAAATGAAAGCCAGTGTTTTATTAGATTTCTTTCCTGAACTATATTTCCTAGCTACATTTCTTCACATGTGCATCTACAGCATTGGAATAAAAAATCGCCTAGTACTGTATCTCATTTGGTTTGAATTCCCCATGTACCTGTAAGGGAGGCCCTGAAACAAGTTCACATGGAAATATGAAAGCAAAACAGCTCACTAGATATGTGGCCTTGTCGTTATAGGCTGTCCTTTCTCAGTGCCCGGATTTCTGGGTCCACCTGGTGCCACATAATATTGGTTTTAATGGCCTTTAGCACGCACACTTTTTCTCCTGCTTTCAGTGAAAACTCAGGATAAAGGGCTTGATTAATACCAGTATGATCATTACACAGAGACTGAAGCCCCAGTACTGTGGTCTGTAGCCGGGTAAGGCACAGAACACATACTATCTCCCCTCAACGAGACCGCAAGATCTTAATCTCCTTAACTATCTCCAAGAAAGCATATTTAAGATAGTTTTCCCTTTTTTGGAGGGGATCTGTGTTTGGAGGAGGGCGGGGGCTCCGTTAGTGTGGGAATCGCTCTTTTCCTGTGTCTTGTGCGGAGGAGACCGAGGCTGACAGTTGGGAGTCTCACTGTGCTGGCAGACCGAGTGTTTTCCCAGGGGCTGTCTCATGGAGCTCTGATAAAGGCATTCTGTCTGGACGCTGTCAATGCACACAGGCTGAGGCTACGCTTGCCTGCTAACATAAACAAATAGACATCCTCAAGCCTCTTGTTAGAGTCCATCAGACAGCTTCCTGCCTCTGCACCCACACACACACACTTCACTCTGCCTTGTCCTCCTCCCTCTCTGTCATCATTGCTGTCATTATTTGTCCTTTTGATGTGAGCTTTCTCAGCTCTCTTTAGCTTGCATTACTCGTGTTATCTCCCGTCCCTCCCCTCTCTCTCTCTCTGGAAGGCTTCACACGCTCTGTAAGCAGTCCTGACGATGCGATGGCATTTATTTCATTTCAACGCTGGGACCAGGACCATTTCAACAGCCAGCACTCCAAACCCTTCAAATATTGACTTGCTGCGCTAATAGGGTCTGCGAGTGTAGACAGTGTCATTTTATAGGCAAGAGTGTGACGTACAGTACAGTACACTAAGTACAGTAATAATACTACAGCATCTGTGCAATATGGGGGCTGGGAAACAAGTTCATTCACGTTCAGCCACATGAGTTTAACTGAGAAGAGCATGTAAGCTCCTTAGGTGAGACTTTTCTCTAATACGTGGATGTGTTATGCTAGGTCAGCGAGGCCACGTCGAGCTGGAGCAGACAGAATTGTGCGAACATGTTTAAACCTGCCCTTATAGGTTGGTTGAAATGGAGACTGTGTCCCTGTCGTTTCGTCGTGCTGATTGCGGATGGCCATTTTGTGTACTTTTCCTCCTCCGAGAGAGTCGTGATTGTGCCGCACTTGTGCAACGTCTCCATTGTACGTGGCAGACAAAGGCTGAAATCTGGCAGCCATCTACGTTGCTGCTTCTGAGCGCCGTTGCGTGAATCTCATCTTCAAAAGCATAGTCTGAAGATATAGCACGCAGTGTTTGCTCATTACAGGCCATTCAATAGATAACTCTCATATAATAGCTCAGGAGAAATAAATAAACGGGCCCCTGTCTGCCTTCCCCAACAATTGACTCACAGTGCACATTATCAGTGTCTTGTGGATTTGTGTCTTTACTTCATCTTTATTTTAGGAACCCGAAAAGAAAGGCTTGAGGGAAAAGATACACATGGTGCAAGAAATAGTTTTCACCGTCCAGAACATCCTGGATGAAATTGCAAGCATGGGGGAGCGAATCAAGAAGTAAGCTAATCTCTGCTTGTTTTTCTCTGCGCTTAAATAATGCATGCATCTCTCTCACAATACATGTAGCCGACAGCTTTGCTAACGTCGTTCACCCACAGCACGTTCAACTGGTCAGTCCCTTTCCTGTCCTGCCTGGCCTGCTTGGTGCTGTTGGGGACAACGACACTGTTATACTACGTCCCGCTGCGGTATATTGTGCTCGTATGGGGTAAGTGCTAAAATTGTCTGATATGGTACAAGTGTATAAAAACAGTAGAATGGTAGACTGTCTCAGTATAAAAACAGTAGAAAGGTAGACTGTCTCAGTATAAAAACACTAGAAAGGTAGACTGTCTCAGTGTAAAAACACTAGAAAGGTAGACTGTCTCAGTGTAAAAACAGTAGAAAGGTAGACTGTCTCAGTATAAAAACACTAGAAAGGTAGACTGTCTCAGTGTAAAAACACTAGAAAGGTAGACTGTCTCAGTGTAAAAACAGTAGAAAGGTAGACTGTCTCAGTATAAAAACA
>JAODUE010078876.1:0-14898 GCA_027564755.1 Amblyopsis hoosieri
TATTTATAGATATTTATATAAAACTAAAACTATGACTAGGCCAAAACTATTATTTTAGATACATATTCAGATACGCTCAACAAACTTAAATGATGTATACATTGTTTGCTCTCCATTAAGCCAGGCAGTGGAGTATCTGGGTATTTGAGTTAGAACACAGAGTGAGGAGTGTAAGGAACAATCTGAGTTGCTATTTCATACCTTGTTATTTCTGGCCGTTAGCTTCACACCTCTCCTACAGGAGTGGATGCACCCCCCTCTGTTCAGCAGCTCAGTGGTTAGGGCCAGTTCCGATACTGTACGGCAGCATGCACCATTATATTACCTGTCAGCAGGGTGCAAATGGTCTTGAAGAGATGCCGCGATTGCAAGGGCATTTATTTCTCTCTATGATTGCTCTTTCTGTAAAAGTTGACCCCCGCTGGCTGTTGTCATTTTCTCCCGATGCGGTTTCTCACACTAAAATATCACACGCCCACACGAAACAAGAGAACATACGTCAACACCTTTCATGATTGAAGCGATGATTGCGTGAATCGGTCTGTCTGTCTCTGTCTGTGTATGTCTGTCTCTTGTTCTTAAACTGCCATTATTTTCTCATGTAGCCATGTGGTCATAATATTAGACTACTGTATGCAGCCGTCACGAAACGTTAGAAGACATAAGTGATTCAAATATTTATTTTATATGCCCGTGGCTGTTTATTTCCATCAGCAGATGATGGGGTAGAATACAATATGGTGTAGCCAAACATTAATGCCATGTACAGTGTATGTATGTTGCAATTTTAGCTAATTGTACTGTAAAACTGCCAAAAAACTGTGATTTCTTAACAAATACTGCACTTAAACAGTTTTTTTGCAAATCTACTGTAACTGGAGTTTGGCTGCTGAATAAAATATTCACGATTTGGTTGTGTTAATAATTTGTTGTAGACATTTATCAAGAAATAAGGAAATAAAATCTTGGGGTGGGGGGATACACTTTGCTATGGATAAACAACAGGAAACATGACATCTTGTTAGATACATAACATACCAATGGCTAGATAGATAAATTGGATAAACAACAACAGAAATATCTTAACAAATACTATGCTTATTAAACTGTTGCTGATCTAACTAGAGTCTGGCTCCAGTCTGCTGAATATAATAGTCATGATTTACAGTATAATATATATTTATATAATACTTTGTTTGCTTGTCAACATTTGTCAAGAAATAAGAAAATAAAATGGTGGGGTTGGGGGATATACTTTACTATGGATAAACACGAAACATGGAGTTCACCAAAATCCAACCTAATCATCTTTCACATTTTATTTCACCACGGGCAACTGGCTCCGCCCTCCCAGGTAAGGAGGAGGGCCCTCACAGGGAGGACCAGTCAGAGGCATCCACCAGGTGCCTGCCTTGCCGCGAGAGCTGCCCCTACTGCCGTGACGACGCGCCCTGCCTGGCCCAGGAGGACGGGGCTCTGCGGCTGGCCATGGCCTCCCTCCAGAGCCTCTGCCTGGTGCTGGTCCTGGGATGCATGGGGCTGGTCTACCGCCTCAGGAGGAGCAAGGTGGGGCACGGCTATTGTGGCGCTGCGTTGGCTGTATTTATTTATTTATTTATTTATTTATGTATTTATTTATTTATTTATTTATTTATTTTGATATTTATGTATTAATGTATTAATTTATTTTGTTATTTTGTATAGTTTCTTTTGGAAATTCTTTCTTTCTGGAACAGGTGGCGATTCCAACTGTAATAGAATATAATGCAGTAAGGGTCTCGGGCATTTTGTATTGCTTTCAAATCATCCTGGAAAAAATATTCAGGAACCAGATGATGCAAAATCTAACGTTAGAGCTAAAACTTTGGTCAGAAAAAAATCAGAATTAACTTTTTGGGCGCTTATTAAATGCAAATGTGCTTCAGCGCCAATACTGCCAATGTTTAGGAATTAACCCTAATAGACCTTTGAGACTCAGGCTGTAAGACCCGCCCATGTAGACGAATCCAGCAATCGATTTGTGGGCGCCGTCATCTTTGCGACGGCGCCATATCTGCCAATAACCAATAACCATAACTAACCAATCATAGCGGAGAACCATTCACAGCTATAGGATTTTTGACAGGTCTTTGTTCCAACTATGTTTAAACAAAAATCTATAGACTTGAAAGCTGTGAAATTCGACCAGTAGTTCGACAGTGAAAGAAGAATAACACAATTACTGATGGTGAAAGAATTTAATAAAACTATGTGGGCTACGTGTTACAACCTTGAAATGGACATAAAGTGCCGGGCAGTGGCCTTACTAATTATATCGTGGTTTCTGCAACATATTTTAAGACAAAATACTGCTGGCTAAAATGCAATCTGCATGGATGTTTAATCAACAACAAAATCAGATTTTAAATCAATCAATTCAGACACGCATATTGCAGGAGTGCACACCGCAGTGTTGGCGCCGTGTGTAACTTCCGGCACTTCGCTGGATTCGTCTATAGGTTATAGGTTATGTCCCACAAACTTTTATAGCTTGTGGGACATTATATGATCTTCCCTCTCTCGTATTGCTAATATTGTAGTGTGCCAAATTAGCCTACCTTGTTACGCACAGTAGATTTTCTGTACGGGTGTACAGAAAATCTATGGGTGACGTCACAGAGGGTTCGTCCAATTATATATATACAGTCTATGGTGACGTCACGGAGGGTTTGTCCATTTATATATACAGTCTATGGTGACGTCACGGAGGGTTTGTCCATTTATATATACAGTCTATGGTGATGTCACGGAGGGTTTGTCCATTTATATATACAGTCTATGGTGACGTCACAGAGGGTCTGTTCATTTATATATACAGTCTATGGTGACGTCACGGAGGGTTTGTCCATTTATATATACAGTCTATGGTGACGTCACAGAGGGTCTGTCCAATTATATATATACAGTCTATGGTGACGTCACGGAGGGTTTGTCCATTTATAAATACAGTCTATGGTTCTATCACTGTACTGAAGTCTATATCACAGACAATCTGCAGGTAAAGTGGGAATGAATCCCGTGATGTATTTATAACCATTTGTGTTATCACCTCAGAAACGCCCACACCAAAACTTCACAGGAAGCCTGCCTGCATGTAGCCCAGTAGATTTACATAAAAGACAGGAAAAAACCCTTCTAGGATATAACAGGTAATTATAACCCAGCCATAGCCTGCCATTCTTCCTTCTCTTTTGTTGTCTGAGCAGGGTCAGAAAGATTTCTTATCGAAACGATTCCATCTGCATTTTCGACATATTAATACATTGAGGAATTTCCACGTTTTTCTTTGTGTTTGTTTGCTTGTGATTAAGAAGCACTTAACTGTAATCCATTATGGCTCTTACAATTATTGTTTAAATAAATCAATAGTTCATTTATAGCATGAGGTAAACACATACTTTTACCTTGTTCAGAGGCACTCCACAGACTGCAAGCAAAGCAGCATGCTTGACACAAATGATGTCTAATAAGGAAATAAGAAAGAGAAAATGTAGTTAAAAGTAATTACAGACGTGCAGAAGTGAAACGGCTTGGGGTACGACAGGTTTACACACATATTGCTTTGTTTCCTGTAGATCGCTAAAGACTTCTAAACCATCACCAATGAAGACATCCCTTGAATTAATTTGAATGGCTTGCTGTTGTCTCTCTACTTTCATCCACAGAGGATCCGTACATCCGGTCTCATTCTGCTGGAGGCCATCTTGTTTGGAGCGCTGTTGCTTTACTTTCCAGTGAGTCTCTTTCTTTTCTTCCCACCGAGTCAATGAATGAGTCCCCTCGCTATGCGTTTGGTTCAAATTTACTAGGAAAGCAAATGTTTGCTTATGATGGAAGCTAAACAAAGAGCAGGACATGATCAAATACAACCAACACAACAACAAAACACATAACAAATATCAGAACAGCATACATTACCTCCATTACCACAGCCAACATGAGTCACTGTTGTATCAGTCTTTGTCTGTTAATATAAAATCTGCGTGTGTGCGTGCGTGCGTGCGTGTGTGCGTGCATGCATGTGTGCGCGTGCTTGCATGTGTGTAACCGTTTGCTCCTCTCAAATAGCAGTCTGCCAGCAGTAAAAATAAAAAAGAATAAAACTTCCAAAGCAGGAACACGCACTGTAGAGCTGCCAGTTCTAATCATGCCGGATGATCTGTTGAAAGGAGGGAGCTTCAAAATATTTGACTGCAGGTGGTGGATAATGGTAGCCTGGTGTAACCACGCTCCATTGGGGAGTGTTCGCAGTCATATCCTCCTACTTGGCATGGATCTCTGGTTTATTTTGACACGATTGGACAGGGCTGCACCAATCGGCATTGCTACAAGTGTTTTGATTGCCTCATCTAGCTCTACCACCATTTTGAAACACCCTTGACTTCAATGTCATCTCACTAACCCACGCTGTGCGTACGCTAATGTGCTAATTTCCTGTAATCTCAGAAAAATAATTGGAGTTTATAGCATAGTCAGGCGGTACCAGGCTATAATGGTTGTCTGGTGAAGACAATTCAATTAAACAAAGGATTAATGACACAGGTAGATGAGAGATCCATGTTTCTGTCATCAGAAATAGGTAGACGTTTTATGGGCGTTACCCTGCGGGATGATCCACAGACTATTGAACAGAGCCAAAAGAAATTGTGCCTTCAACAAAAGCTGTCACATTCCTGGGATACACGCTCGTCCTGTCGCTAAGCAGATCTGATTATGATGCATCCTTTCACCCGTCCAAAACCCTCCCTACCACCTAACATCCTAAGGCTGAAACGTTTTTTTATTTTTATTTTCACATGCACTTACTGTAGATGCACCCAAGAGCTTATTCCCCTCTCTCTCTCTCTCTCTCTCTCTCTCTCTCTCTCTCCCTGGCCTTCAGTGACTAGTCTCTCTCTCTCTCTCTCTATATATATATATATATATATATATATATATATATATATATATATATCTCGGTCGTCCTTCTCTCGACCACAGCCTCTTCAAGCTAAAGCTGCCACTGCTGCTTTGCTCAATGCATTTTTAAACAGTCCATCAAGTTCTTGCGGTTCTTGTTTTAAAAATAAATCTGCTGATTAATTAATGGGGGGGGGGGGTCACGATGGTGGTGTTCTATCAAAACGTGCCGTCTTTTTTAGTTCGTTTTATATCGTGCCTTGCGACTGTGTAGTCTGAAGGGGCCCCACTGTGGAAGCTAGTGTGTTTATGAGTCCAGTGAGTTTGTATTTTGTCTATTTTCAGTTCCAGTTTTGTTTGTGTGCGTGTGTCGGAGCGCGCTTTATGCCTGAATCCATGCACGTCTTCGGCTTCGAGTGTTCTTGGCCTAGTTTTACCTTTTATTTGCGGAGGTGATTTATTGTCTTGGCTCGTCAACTTAGAGAGCTTGGAGCTGAAAGGCAGCAGGAGTCGCTTGAGTGGTGAAAAGAGAGCCATCATGGCGGATGGGCTAATCCTAGCCACAGGTTACCACGAGAGACACAACAGAGCTCTGAGGAACACAATGGAGGCCATCATTATAGAGAGACAGATGGAGAGCAACCATGACGAGGGGATGATGGGAAATAACGCACCCAGAGATTTTTTATTTATTTTTTATTTTATTTTACCAAGGACCAAAGTAACAATAGAGGATTGATGGACTGTCGGTGGTGTTTGTGTTTGCGTTCAGCCTCTATTTCGATCAGTGTCTGTCTCCATAAGGACTCTCTTCCTGTGCCTTTGGCTGCAATAACACCAAAATGACTCAGCAGTCAGTTGAATGTTGTGACGTCTTTAAAGCTTTACAGGAGCTCAAAGAAGAAAGTTCAGAACAGCCAATGCTATAGCGATACTATGCACTGTAGATTATGTCAATCCGAATAAAGCATGCATTTGCACATTGATTTATAGAACCAATATAAAAGTATTATAGAAAGATTTCCTGAACATAAGATTATTAAATCACACACGTAGGCTACATCTACTATAGAATACATTGTTATTATTATTACAATTATAATAATAGTTATTATTATTATAAGTAGTATTAGTAGTAGTAGTATTATAAGGTAGTATATATCTTACTGTGAACTTTGTTTAGCAGTATTTTACATGTCTTTTAAAGTCTTCTCTCATTTTTTTTACATTTATTTGTAAGTTATATTTGTTCTTGAAATACACTGAGTAACCTTTTCCCCAGCAAGATTTTAATCCTCCAGTATCATACATAAATACATATATACATGCATACATGCATACATAATATATACATATTACATACATATGTCAAGCACTTTATCAGATCCAGGCCAGCCCTGCATGAAAAGGTACAGCTCTAATCCCGATTCTTGGCCATAATGTGGACTTGGCTCGGTGCCTTTCTCATGGCACAGCATACCAATGACAGGCTTTGTCACTTGTGAGGCTTTGATGAGGATTGCGGTTGGAGGAATCGTCTTCACACAGGGACACATGAGAAATATCACTTCGAAAGGGTGAAATTCTGCACGGATGAATAGAGAAATACACAATATGTGTTAATGTCATTATATTTTGTGAAGCAGCATTTCTTCTTTTTTTTTTAGATGTACTGTACGTATATTATATTTTCTAGTGTGTGAATGGTTTCTTAATGCCTTCAATGTTCCTTTCCTATTTTGCTCTCTAAGGAGGTTACCACTAAGAAGGTTATCTCACTATTCAGCAGGCTTCACCGTCTGTTCTGCAGCACCATACAAGCCAATTAACTGACGTGGTATCGTGAAATGCAATCACCTTGCACATACCTTACACTTAACATACACACACACACACAGTACATACCTTGCAATTACATTATTCTTCAACCGCTTATATTCAAACAAATGTCAATTTTTTTACTTTTTACTTTACTTTTTTATTTTTTAACTCAAAATCCTTTAGCTGGCTTATTTCCAGCTCTTGACATGGCTGTTTGCTATCTTGAACCGGCTACAGATGTTCCCCTGCACTTCCCGCAGGCAGCGGGGAACAAGGTTGCAGGTGCGTTGCTTGCTTGAGCTTTAATTACCGAGGATACCTGCCATCTCCCAAATGTCGTGGCAGCGTGGGAGCAGGGATAAATCACCTTCTGTATTCAAAGGGCTAATGACATCCCCCTGTACAAGGCTCACGCTGCCAGTTGGCTATACACGCGCTTCCGTTTTTCTTTGTGATGTATCTGTTTGTGGAAAAGTACATATGATGATAATAACGATAATAACGAGAGATACAGTATGTACTGTAGTTGAAGCTTACCATGGGTTGTGATCCCCGATGTTGAAGCCCGTGCTTCGATCAGGTGTGTTTTGACTGTTGTTTTGCATTGTGACGAGACCGAGACAGTAGGTAGACCCACAGGAGCCAACAGTGAAATGTAAATGGTGCACTAATGGTGAAGGGCGAGACAAGCTTTCCCTTGGGTCAGTCTAAATCACCGCAGAACCATGCAGAAACATTCACATCGCAGTGGCTAATCGGAGCAGAATGCAAGGTTCAGTGAGGAATTCATTACTCAAAAACTGACCTTACTGACTGACATTATCATCCTTTCATCTTCAAGTGCGACTTTACTTTTTACTAGCAGCTGCCTTCCTTCCCTCGATAACAGGGTTAGAGGTTAGAGGTCCAAATACGGTCATGATGCTTCACGGCAACTTCTAGAAATGAGTCCTAGAAAGCTACGCCTGTTATGTGTAGCTTGGTTTGATTTTAACCAGCCTGGAGGTTACTCACTGTGGGAACTAAAATATAACCCAACATTTTCTTATATACTGTATTTATTTTATGTCAGTATTTTGTACCGCATCCACATTTTTCCCCATTGTTTTTCATGTCAGACTTGTACAACTGAAGCTCTTTTATTTTGTCATGTATTATTTTCTAGCCATACAATAACCTTTACACTTAATAAATAGGTACACTACACAGCTGTAGTTATACAGTATATACTCTTTGTATTGTTAATAACAGACTAGGAACATGAAGCTTTACCTCACAGAGATACCTAGGAATAAACAACAGGCAGAAAATAATAGCTTGACATTTTTCAAAAATTGTTGGTGGGACCTTTGAGTTAGTTAAAGGACGCACAAAAACAAACACACAAGACATTTTAACACAAAAGGCAAGAGGGATGCAAGCTGCAATCAAACACTAAATGGCCAATGTGTCCTGGCAATAAGAGCATGAACGAATACACCAGAAGACTGTCAGAGTGAAATATGGAGGGCTGTGATGTTAGTAAGTCCAGAACAGCCGCTAGCTCCAAAGTCTACGTGGAGCAATCTCTATTGGTTCTTCTCTCTATTGGTAATCTTTCCATGACAACCCTCGATGGCTAGGCTACGCCAGGTCATTAGCTGGGCAGGTCTGAACCTTCCCAAATTGTATTTTTCCACCAATGACCCAGTGATCCTGAAAACCTGTGCGACAGAAATGGTTGTAAAATATCAAATATGACAACCTTGTTCTCTGTTTAGCGAACAAGAGCCAGTGACTAATGCAACGTCATGAACATGGAAGCGATAGTAACAAAATAAATTTGTTTGCCAGACTGTAGACACAGAGGAGATGATCCCACAGCACTCGGTAAACCCCACAAGACTAACGTCCTCAGAGGATTGGATGCAATTTGAGCCGGCGTCATATTTCACTCGATGAAAAATGTGCAGGCGCTGCTGTATATCAGCTGCAAATTGCTTTTGTGGCGGTCGCATGTGTGTGCATTATTTGAGATACACGAGACTGGGAGATATTGTACATTTGATACTGTAAAACACTCACACACACACACACACACACGCACACACACATACACAGCAAACAAGATTGCGTGTGTATGAGTGTGTATGACCAGATTGCGTGTTTTTGTGGAAGTGTGGATGTACATGGTAGTATGTGGTGTGTGTGTGTGTGTGTGTGTGTGTGTGCACTGCAATAACTGCATCTATCTCGGTGTGATAATCTTGGTTTTAGATTTAAAATCTAGTTGGACTTGTTTCTAATATAAATGGCTTATCTAGTGACTTAAAATGTAAGTGCACATTTACTTACATTAAGAAATAGTATCAAGTGAATTCCAATTAACTGCACTGGCAGCCAAATGTTGCTTGTTTTAAGCATAAGCAAGCTCATAAGTAATATTTTTGGGGCATTAATGCTACAGCATTAACTAACGCTAACTCAGCAACCATGATTGCGTGTGCATTCTGCATTCTGTGCGTGTCATCGTGGACGTGTGACGTACATACGTATGTGTGTGTGTGCGGGGGAGGTGCTACAGCATGAACACTAACTCAGCTCCACCTTGCAGGTAATGGTCCTTTACTTCCCCCCAAGTGTGTTCTGCTGTCTCCTGCTGAGGTGGGTGAGACTGCTGGGGTTTGCCATCATGTACGGCACCGTCGTCCTCAAGCTCTACAGGTATTCCCTTGCCTCAACTGCGGCTGGTCGCTTGTGTTTAATGAACCACATCTGTCACATATTTTCTGCAACCTCCGCTGGGTTCTCCGAAGCGCCACCTCGGATTTCTGCGCTCTACACGTCAGCCTGTGAACCCAATCAACGTCTGTTGGATTAAAGAATTTCGCTGAGTTGCCGTTGTCTTAATTAAATATATTGAATACAAGGCCATTGAGAAAACGCATTACAGCATGCTACTGTATGTAAGATGCTTCTGTTTTACAATCAAGGTACAAAAGGATATGAACAATAATAAAAGATGAAGAACAGAACTAATACATAGGGCCAGATTTACTAAAGGTTTGCGTGAGTAAAAACGTGTGCAAACTTGATATCACTCACAAATAACACCTAAGCTGATCTATTAACGGTCTTTCAAAAGCATGAATGTGACAGAGATCATCTGTCCACCCCAGGGAATCAAACCCCGATCTCCCATGCAGAGAGCGGCCGCTCTACAAGGCAGGCTAAAACCCACAGGCTCTAGCCTGCATCGCCAGAGCGTCCTATGAGGTGTCGGAGAGTGAGGCTTAACTTCAATGCACAGCTGCAGAGATAGCATGTACTGTTCATTTGCTACGTTTGCCTTAATGAATATGCAATTTGGGGCGTTTCAATGTTAATGTGAAAAATAATGGGAGGGGAACATGCAAATACTTTCATTTATTACACGCAATGTGATCTATCATGCCTTAAAGTGATTTCAGGTGACTGCAACTGCATCTATAATATGTCTCACAGACCCCAAACAGAACATGAGGGTTAAGTCTTGCCATTGTTGCATTTATTCTGAGATCCTTTTTGTTTTACCTACAGCATTAACTTTTTCACAGATAATATCCCTTGTGTGTTTATTCTTGTAACATTCGCATCTCTGCTGTAGCTCACCAATATGCTTATTTGTTTCTTCCACCAACACCTGTAATTCCATCGTATCGAATTTGCGTTTGCTCTTACGATCAGACTGCATTGCGTCCCGACTGTCCACGGCGGGAAACCATTAAAACACACAAACTTCTAATTTAAATTATGCCGCCTCCATGGTGTTTGCGCAATAATTCTTAGTTGATCACCCATCCATCATTCGTTACCGATGGCAGACATCCCGATTTTTCGAGGCATCGTGATTAAAAAAATAAAATAAAATTGCAAAGCAGCGTTGAGACAGACTTATAAATATCTATTGAAACATTGCAGAATACGCGTTCCGTTAAAGGCTCGCCGAAATGCTGTGATCAGGATCACCTTTACTTCTCTTCCCCTCTCTCTCTCTCTCTCTCTCTCTCTCTCTCAAACAAACACACTTACGCGCAGATGCAGATACACTCGTGCCCTGGCTGTCAATCTGCATACTAAATCTACCACACATCTCTCTGTCTGGCAGTGTAATCAATGCATTATACTAGCGTAAAGCAAAACGAAACGACAAGATAGTGCTCGTGCTCACTCACTTTGCTGTCGCCTACCATGATATGGTTGGTTGTTCACTAGCTGACGTCCAATCTGTACAACTTTTGAGCAAATTATGAGCACGAATCCTGCACACCACTTCAGAAGTGGCTGTCCTCTTTCATAAAACTCGTAAGTAAGCTACTGCCAGATAGGCGAAGGAGAACCCACCCCCCCACCGATGGCATCGCACATCACAATGTTTTACTGCCCACCCTACCATAGTGCCGACAGATTTGATTGGTTCAAGGTGGTCCAGAAATGCAGAGTGCAGTATTTAAATGGAGAAATGTATGATTATTTTGTCGCGCTCTGAATTAAAGGTGCGATCGATGAGCAAAGGCAACAGTATTTCCAGCACCGCAGTAGAACCAAAAAGTCTAAAAGGGCCAATTAGCAGACAGTTTCTGTAAACATTCACCCCAAATGGGAAGTTGGTTGAAAAGTGCCTAATGTGGCTGTTCCTCAGTACTCTATGGGAGTGTGCAGACCCAATTTGATTGACAACTGCCTGACTCTCCTACTGTTTGCCAATTTTGTAGTACACGTCAGTAAGGCGGGACAACTCACACAATCTCACTTGATTGGTTCTTTTGAATGTTTGCAAATGTACAGCTTAGCCTAATGTATAATATACAGTCTGCTTAAATGATATCTCAAGGCACCTTGGCGGACAGGGGCTTTAAAACCACTTTTTGTTTGGCTAGGTTCCCGATCTGCAGCTGGGAGAAACACTGTAAACCCTCCAGACATTCTTGAGTCTTTTAATTGTACCATTTAAAAAAAAAAATATATATATATATACTGTATATATATATATTTTGTGGTGTGCGTGAGTGTGTTTTGATTTGTGAACTGACGTTGGTATCTCTCTAATGTTTATTGTAACCTCTCTTTCTATGCCTGACTAGAGTAGACTGGGCGTGAATCATTATTTTAAAGCGCGCAATACAGCAGCAACAGTGACGTTGCCAGCGAGGCGATAAGAGAAACACACGCGCTAATAATAGCAGCTAAAGCAACTGGCTATTCCCTTATGGATGTGGATGTACAGTAGACACACCAAACACCTTGCACTCTCCCTGCCTCCTGTAAACAATCCCCCAGCAGTATTACCTGTGGAAATGAGTTGCGCTGTGCTAGCCTCGCACATCATTTGCGTGCTGACATCAACCCCTTCCCCCACCACCATCTTCACTGGGCTGAATGCTCCATTCAAGTGCCCGCAAGCTCGTCCGCTGCTCTGAGTGGATGTGTGTGGTCAGCCTTGAGATGAAACCAGGGGGGTAAAAGTCCCCCCGGGACTTCACTCAACAAAATTGAGAATTATGTTTCCCCGGGCATGGTGGGCGTGAGGCCTGCCCCCCCTCCCCTTCCCACCCCACCCCACCCTCCTCAGAGAGGGTTGGCTTGTCACGTGACTACTCCCAGGAGGGTGGAGTTAGACAGGGAGCCAGACAGATGGGCAGTAAGACAACAAACCCGCTCACACAGGTGATCTGTTACAGATGATCTGTCCATTCCGTAGAGCAGTCTGCACTCACTTTTAATTGGTTGTGAAGCCTCTGTCCTCCCACAGAGGTGTTTTAAGTTATTATGACTGATAAGACCACTCCTCCAAGCTAGGCTGCATTAGAATAAACAATAATAAAGGAGGAAATAGGATAGAGAGCTTAGCGAGCAGCACACACGTGAACTAGACTCCATAATGTGCTCTTCAGTGTAGGGGATAGTTTGGTTAGTAAAGGTGTGTTGTGTAGTAAAGAGGATGCATCTTGTGGTGAAGAGGGTGTGTCCTGTGGTAAAGAGGGTGTGCCCTGTAGTAAAGAGGGTGTGTGTAGTGAAGGGGTGTGTCCTGTGGTAAAGAGGGTGTGTCCTGTGGTGAAGAGGGTGTGTGTAGTGAAGGGGTGTGTCCTGTAGTAGGCGAGGCTGCAGCTGCGACCTCCTTGCCAATCCCCCCGATCTAATGCCCCGGTCCATCACCCGCCCCGGCCCCCCTGGTCTCGTCCTTCTCCTGGTCCACCCCCCCCCCCGGTCTCCCCCTAATACCCCGGCCCCCCCCCCCCCTCCAGGGTGCTGAAGGTGTTCCTGTCCCGCACGGCCCAGAGGATGCCCTACATGACCAGCTGGCGCGTGCTGCGGCTGCTGGCGGTGATCCTGCTGGTGGTGCTGTGGTTCCTGGTGGCCTGGACCTCGGCCGCCTGCCAGAGCGATGAGGGTGCGTCCCGACGCCACGCCCTCGTCGCCACGGGACGCACCCCGGGGGGACTCCTCTTCAGCATGTGCCTGCTGGACCGCTGGGACTATATGATGGCCGTGGGTGAGTGTGTGTGTGTGTGTTTATGTAACATTGTGTGTTTCTACGTGTGATGCAGCACTGACTTGGAAACATATAATATTTAGTTCACTATATGTCTACTATGTCTTTCTGTTCACATCCCTCATGTTACGTAACCTGACACACCAGATATCTGTGTCTGCTAAGACACATCGGGTGAGTTCATTGCAACTGTTCAAAGGGGCATGAGCTTTCAAAGTGATTGGACGAACCTGTGAACCAGTGAGTCTGTTGTTATCTACTCCAGTAGTAGAAAAGAAGAGTGAAAACTGCTTTTCCATTGAGAATATTGTATCATCTCTTGCCGTTCTCGACTCGAATTGTTTTCAAATACCCTAAACCACGCCCGTAGCTATAGCTACGACGCTGATTGGCAACACACTAGGTATACCGACCTGAAACACCACGATGTCCAAGCTCTCCAGACTGATTCTGTAAAACTGAAGCTCGCAAGATCAGGATGGCCTCGCGAGGCAATCGTTATCAGGCTTCTGCAGAGATTGATAGCAACCCACTCATATGAATCAAGTGTGTTGGAGCAGGGAGACATGCTACAACATGCTAGGACCAGGGTTGAGAAACACTGGTTTAGAGGAGGTGTTTGGAGGAGGTATTTACAGGTTTTTAAGAGGAGGTGTTTACATGAGGGGTTTAGAGGAGGTTTCAGGAGGTGCTTAAAGGATGTGTTTAGATGAGGTTTACAGGAGGTGTTACAGGAGGTGTTTAGAGAAGGTTTACAGGAGGTGTTGCAGGAGGTGATTAGAGAAGGTATGTCTAGGAAATTAAGAGGAGGTGTTTACAGGAGGTATTTAGAGGAGGTTTACAGGAGGTGTTTAGAGGAGGTGTGGGTGCATTCGATGGAAGACATGACAGATTGCTAGATTGAAACAAAAGCTGCCCACCTCTGAGCCTGTGCGTGTGCGTGCACGTGTGTGTGCATGTGCACATGTGTTTGCGTGTGTGTGTGCTGAACTACTGAACAGAACACAAAGATGCTATATAACTACAGAAATAACTGTTGATAGTTATAATAATTATTTTGCACCAATGTTTAATTTATATCAATTTAAAGTGATATTCTTTCCCGCTATGCATAATAATTGATCTAAATGCCCTATAATTATCACTGCTTTATAGAACGGGCCTATTGATTAATGTTAATGTTCTCTACGAGACATTTCAAATTGCTATTCCAGTGTGAGTCTAGGTAATGTAATGTTGTTTACTGTTGACTATGAAGATGAGATTGGAAATTGTATTGCTTTTATTTATTGCACAATGCTTTTAAAACCATAAAATCGTATAGAGAAACACATTAAAAAGTAATTATATATGAATTTCTATTTCTATAACAACCTTTTTTATTTTTTGCCAGTAACTTAATCAATATTTAGTGCATAGCAAGCTAGTCTTAATTTTGTTTTGCAGAATATTCTTGACCAATCTCATATACTGGATGAATGTGAAGATACAGAAACTCTATAACAAAGACATGTGATCTTGCACAGTAAAAATATGAAATCCATGTTAGGTACTGTACATTACTTGTACAATGGTTGCTTTCAAAGTTCTATTACCGTGTATATATATATATACAGTATGTATATATA
>JAODUE010078906.1:0-14896 GCA_027564755.1 Amblyopsis hoosieri
TGGGTTATTTTGTGTTTTCTTGTCTGTCTTGTCACTGGTTGATGGAGGGGACGCTTTCTGTGGCGCTGCTAAGTGTCTCGTCTCAGCAGCCCCTATTCGTTTCCCGACTGACTATTTTGTGCTCTACATCCACGAGAGAAGTGGCCCTCCCGGCCACATCTGAAGCAGTGCTGACAGCTATCTCCTTTCTGCTCTTCCCGACACTTGTTGCAACCTCTGTCACGACACCTTGGACCTGATTGGATAGCACTGGCTTTCATTGCTGCCAGAAACATCTGTTTCATTTCAGTTCTGAGCTCATCCATCATTTGCTGTACATTTAGATTTTCCAATTTGGCCTCTTTGCCCTTTACTGTTTTGACTGCTACAGCTATGGCGGGCTCTTTTGGTGACTGGGAAGCCTGAGCAGATGAGTGGTCGGGCAGTGTTTCTGCGTGCAGCTCCTGCATGCGTGGGCTTTTGCCGGTGTTAAACCGCTTCCTTTTCTCTTGTCTTTCACTTTCCAGCTTGGCTGCCTCATTCACCCGCTTAATCAGCTCCTCATCCGACGTCCTGTCTTCACTGAGGTAGGGCAAGATCTGAAACTTCACAGTCATTCAGCAGTCCAGTTTCAATTGAGCGGAGGAATTTGCGCTGAATGGTGTGCTTACTAAACTGCTCATCAGTGTCTTCGTTGGTAGCCTTCCATAATAACTTATCTTTCAATTCAATAGCCCGGAAGACAAAATTTAAGGTAGACTCCCTGGGGTCTTGTGATATGTTGATCAATTGGTGATATAGGTCAGTGGCGCTGTCTACTTTATAATGGCTTTTTAAGATGATGAGTAGTGTTTTCAATGTGAGTCCATGTTTGATCTCCAACATATCTCTCAATAGAAGGCCTGGATTGATGGTTCTGATCACAGCCTCCATGATCTCTGTTTCCAAGTGTCCTTTCTCCAAACCAACGTCAATTTGTCAGATTAGACTAAGATAAGACAACTTGTCCTTCTGCCCACTTTCTCCAATTTGCTCAAAGCTCTTAAATTCTCTTCTCAGCGTGACTTCTGGCAGTCGTGAAGACTGATCTAGTCTACTTTGAAATAGAGTATTTGCTTCCTTTCTGTGTCTTATCTTGAGATATTCAGTTTCAGCCACAGTATGTGGAGACTGAACATGATTTTCTTCAAGCCCTTTCCCCTGGGAGGGTTCTTCTGTACTAATCTCTTCAGTAGGGGCATTTTTCTTCAACTCCATCATGAATGACAATAGGTCAGATAAGTATTGACTAACCTCTACTTCATCCTGGGTTTCCTCTATCTCGTCCAGCACTCCTTCAGCCATGGTAATGAGCGCCCTCCTGGGTCTAATGCGGGATCCTACACTGTCCAGGTCACCACACTTCAGGTACCTGCAGACTCGTAAGAGGTCATTGGCTCCCAACTGCCATAGGGCTGCACTCACGTCGTCATGGAGGTGCTGGGCGCCTTCCATAGTTGGCTCCAGGTTCGTCTCCGGGAAAAAGGGGGGTCGACACTACTCTCTACTGCCCCTCCTGGCTGGCTCGCCAAAATATGTTACAGGTCCAAGAATGACAAGCTCACTCTGGTGCAACACATTTATTATAGATATCTTCAAGGTCCTGTTGAAAATATACAAATAGGGTTTAGCTCTCGGCAACTCTTTCACTTTTACTTATATGTGTGAAGTAACTTTCTCAGCTTTGACTCATATCAAAACCAAGCAGAGGAACAGGCTGAATGTGGAGAACAGCCTGATAACATCTGTAGCCACATTGCCTCCACAATTTTCAAAGCTTATGAAGGACAAACAAGCTGAAGTATCTCATTAAAACTCAGGTGACTCAAAAGCTGTTTAAGTTGCTACTGGTGAGTCTAAATAAGCATTTGTTTACTGAATGAATACATTTTTGTTTTTTGTATTAAAGGGAAGTCATTCATTACTTAAATAGTTGTGTAATATGAGTTTAACAGAACACATGTATGAGTTATAAACACACATTGTGAGCATGGGGGTACTATTGGCTTGGCAAAACAGTTCAAGGGGTACATAAGATAAAAGGTTGGGAACCACTGATTTAGCAGACGCTTTTATTCAAAGTGATTTACAATGAGTACAATAACATGTATTACAAGGAGCAGGTGAGGAGATTAAGCATCTTGCTCAAGGATGCTTACAGGTAGGGCAACTCTGGGATTGCAGATATATGTATAGTATACACGTTTTAGGGTGTGTGCACTTGCCTTCATGGGCAGCTCACAATAATGGTAACCCGTGAAGGGACCATGAAGATTCATCAAGTGATGGTACTCATCACTTGATGAATCTTCATGGTCCCTTGCCAGGGAAAATCAAATACAGAGACATAACTTGGAGCAGGGAATAATTGACTGCCCATGCTTCAGTCTGAAGGAAACCCTTAAATCTGTTTATAATGAACAGCAAAAAATTACTTTTCAGTTGACAGGATTTTAAAACCTAATTTCATAGATGTATTTAATCACAAACTGTTAAACTGAAATATTAGTACGAGTTATAAAGTGCACAATATGTATCATTTATTTATCCTTACTACTTTCCTAGCCTGTATAACCTGTGAGAAATAGGCTACATGCCTACATTCCTACTGTAGCTACTAATGTAGGCTACTAATCTTACAGCATAGCATCCTATTAAATAAATGTATAAAACGATTATTTTGAGTAACCTGTCACATTGGTTCGACAATGTAGATCTAAAAAGTATCAGAACAAAGTTTCTGTCAGGCAGATTAGAGATAACACACCTAAAATAACCTGAACTGCAGCACTTTAGTCTATCTCTTGAGTTACATAGGAATACGATCATATGGTAGCATTTGCACACTGAGTTGCAGAGGGAATTATAATCCAATGTTTTTAAGACTAATGTTTTAGTCATATTTACAAATAGCCTAGCTTGTAGACTATTTTATATCATTCAATTGTGTCATGTTGCAGTGGAGGTAGTTTCTCAGTTCAGTGGTCTTTATCAAACCTTGTGCATGTTTTGAACAAAATACCAGTCGACCTACCAATCTGTTCTATTTTGCCTATTTGTGTTAAATTAGGCTCAAGGGGCCAAATTCCCTATAGCCTATAGAATAGATGGCTGAAGTTGTTTCTTTATTCAACAATGCAATGTCACTATAGATTATGTAGACTTAACATATGGATGTAAACCTACAGTAGACCTAGACCTAGGCCAGTGTTGGTTTAAGATACATCCATATAATATATATATAGGTTTTTGATTCACCCTATCTTCTCGTTCTCATGGCAATCGTGTATCTCACGTTGTTTCAGTTCACTCTTCTCGCGCTCATAACGGAAAGGGCACGTGAGCCACTGGGGGCAGCTCGAGCCCTCTCGTGGATGCTAGGATGCCATGTAGGATGCACGCGGGACAGGGCTGGGGAGGGGGGAGGATCGCGATCTGTCCCGCCCTCAACCTCGACAGAAGTCAAACTCCATTCGGGACACGAGACACGGCGGGGTGCGGGTTTCAACGTTTTATTTCCATTCTCAGAAGTAACTAAATATAGCCTACACGAGGCGGTAGCTGATTAGGCTATATCTCTCGGTATCAAATGTTGACATCAACGAGAGAGACTTCGCGCCGAGCCACTCGTGTTGCGTGGGACCTGGTTTCAGTTGGAAACGCTGACAGCGCTCCTCGAATGCAGCACTCACGACTGCGGACAGCTCCTCTTGCCCACTTCTTCTTTAAAGTGAACGGGAAGACGTTTCTTCTCAAACCCGGCTCAACGGTGTAGCCTGCCTATCTACGGAGTTATGTACCAGGCGCAGGTAAGAGTAAATATTATATGCTACTATTATATATTAGGCAATTTCATATGACAGGCTACAAAATTATTACAAAATAAATAGCCTACCGGTACCTATTTAGGCTATTTCTCTGCGAATCCAAGACTATGTTTTTTTTAAGCAGACATTTAATCTAAATTATTCAAGCCTGTCGTAAGATTAATGAATGCATAGTGGGAATTGCCACAGTCAACACCGTGGCTATACAAGTTTTCTTTTCTTATGTTCATGGGAGTTATTAGCGTGGCTACTGTTTTGACAGAGTTGCTCTGGAGAAATTCCCCAGTTTTGTCCAAAATACCGTTTGTTTTTCATTTGTTCCTTAACCTAACTTACCTGATAGCATAGGCTACAGTCTCAGAATTCTCAGAGTTGTCTCAGAATTTAGAAAGATTCACTGACTGCAGGGTAGGCCAATAAATTACTAATTTCCAATGAACATTCCATCAATATTCAGAATAATAGGTTACTGGAATAAAAGTGTTCTCTGGTACTCACATTTCACTAATATTTTGAATATGGTCACACACTATTGTTTAATAGTTGTCATTGTGTGCTGACATTTTAATATTGTAGCCTATGTTTAATTAGTTTCCACCAGAGCAGAAAATATGTTGGACCTGCTAAAGACTGTATTTACAGTACACATGTAACAAGATCCTGGATCTGTAATCCTGGAACACCTAAAACCAGGGACATCACCAGACATTCATGAACTAAGCTTTTATAGGGGGGTCTGGAGGCATGCTCCCACATGGGGAAAATGTTGTAAACCCCCCAAAATTATGTATTATTAACTGCTGTACAACATATCAAAATATGGACATTTTTTGTCAAAGTTGGCTAAAAGTATACATTTCCTTCACACATAGTTCCTACAAATTACTGGGATAACGTTTCAGGCAGTGGTAGTGATTTTCTCTCATGCAGCTACATTCAGATTTCCCTCTAGCACTTTTTTACACATGCCATAGTAATGCTAGAATAGATGGGTCATGGGACAGTCCAGCAGATGTCAATACATGACGGTAGCACGTTATGCTTGTCCATGCGATGTTGCTGCTTTCATTCACAACACTGCCATTTTCTCTATAATGGGACACAGATTTCCATGAATAATCTATAGATTTGTGATCCCATTCAAACATGACCATATGAAAGAAATGTTCATTGTCATTCACTTAAAATAAAGAAATGCCACTTTCACGTGTATGTGTCCCACGGCCACATGACTCCCTGTAATCTACCAAAACTGTAATCCTACTGGTCCTCTCAAATTATTTGATGCATATTTTGTGGATGAAAGCATAAAGTGTACCTCCTACATTTTAATCGGCCTATTGTTATTAAACTCATATTTATACTGTAATAACTCAATACTTAACAGGTGATGTATGTTTTAGATTTTATTTGTTTGTTTCACCTGGAATAATCTTACTATCTCACATGATTGGGCTTCTGCAGAGCTGCTGGCACCTCTCTTTTCATATATAGAGTTTAACTTCAGTCTGACTCTAGTCTAGGCTACAGCCTGCAGTTAGGAATGTAGGTTTGAGAAATTGAGGATAATACAATGACATTGCTACTGTACACTTGAAAGATTTACTGCAAACGTGCTGCTACGTTCTTATGGTTCTACACTGTGGTGCATATTTATCTTATTTAAACAATGTATCAAATAGTTGATCTCCACCAGCAGAAACTGCCAGAAAAGTTTGCTACAATGTTTCATGTGCCCAGTAATGTTCGAGTTGTAAAGAAAACAGCATAAACATTTTCTCCTCTAAAGCATGTTATTATTTTACACATTGCTGACCCTGTACCTGCAGCGCCTAGCTATATCAACCTCAGTCATCAGTGATACTAGCTTGAAGACAGTTGCAATGTTGAATGCTCTCGCTCATGCAGCCTCCCCCGGGTCCTAGTGCCTGCATTTGTATATGACGTGGTGCGTGGAACGGTTGAAATTGACGACAAAATATATAGATTTAGGGAGGCTAATGCATTTTTTAGGGGGGCTACAGACCCCACAATTCGGCCTGGCGATGTCCCTGCCTAACACAACTATTAAAGTGTATATGGCTTTAGTTATAGAATGTTGCATACAATGAGTGGCATAATACATTTAACAATAATTTAGTGAATACACTGTACCCTATATCAATATACAATGCAATACTAGATTAAGCAGGGAAAGCTGGCAGCATTCAGAAGCTATGCATGTTTTTGAGATGCTCAGTGAGTGAACAGTAACATTTGCATGCTGGTGCATGAATGTCAATATTCCAAATTGGTAAATGTTAAAATTATTTAATTGGTTAGTTAATTGGAATTTTGGGTATTTTTAAATATTTACATAGCCTATCAATATTTGAATGCATGTGCAAATGTAATGAATACAGTACATGCTTTTACAGTATATTCTAATTCCAATTTTAAATTCCAAGGTCTATCGTTTGACATTCATAACATTTTTTAACACAGAATGTGAATTTTAAAGATTGTCATTATTCTGCAGAATACTGGTATGTTGTTAGTGGTGTAAAGGCAATCACTGGTGTGCACTAAATGTACACAGACAACTAATGCATATAATGTAATTGTATAATGTAAAATTCAAATTTTCAATAGCCCGTATGGACAGAATATATAAGGAATATTGTGTTTTAGTTGGTGTTTTTACATTTTTTAATAATAATAATAATAATGGATGTGAAGTGACAAAGGAGTGGATGAGGGCTTCATTGCCTGAGTTTGAGAGTGATGGACGGAGTCTAGATATTGTCACGATGCACCGGTGAGGACCTAAACGCGAGACACGTAGTAAGAAATCAAAGGTTTATTTTTCGTCGAAAACAAAAGGCAAAAACGGCAGGAACACGGGGAACAACGCAACATCAACACTTAACTTATCTCACCTATAACTCCAATAACCTACTTGAACCATTTCAGTCTGGATTCCTTCCCAAACACTGTACCGAAACAGCCCTAGTAAAAATCACCAGTGACCTCCTCGCAGCTGACTCCGGCTTCCTATCCACCCTCATCCTTCTTGACCCGACTTCAGCCTTCGACACTATCTCCCACCCACTCCACATAGAACATCACAATCACTTTAATGAGCTAAAAACATTGATTTGTAATTTTAGTTGAAATAAATTGTACCTTTATTATTTAATTGTATATGTTTCTCTTTAATTGTAAAGGATTTGAAAAACAGGCTTTGACCCCTCATATTTTATATTTACACTGCATAAATAAACTTAAGTTTTATTTATTTAGGCCTACTTAAGAGCAACACCACATCCCTCCCCTTGCCAGGGGACAAGTTTCTCTGGGCATCAGCACTGTAGTTACAATGTGGGTGACTCAGAGAAATAGCCACGGGGGGGGGATGATCTTATAGAAGATTAATTAGAACGAGGTCTGCTGGGAGATATAAATATACAGTATGGGCCATCTGGGGTTCACACACACACACTAGATGATCTGAGGAGATCAAGATACTCCTTAACCTACCTCCATATGTCTGTCCTTCATCCTGCTGTGTTATATACATGACTGTGGTGATATGACCTCTGAGAAATATTTTAAATGTCCAGAATGTCCCTTATACACCAGTGAAACAAATGTTTACCAAGGCTGGAATCTTACCTATAAGATTGGAGGCTGATTGCTTTGACTCTTCATCGGTGGAGGGGTGGAGGTTGTTGACTGTCTTTATCAGACGTTATTGACGAATAACTGAATGTTGTGCCAATCAGAGCACAGTGAAAGTTAAAAGAAGAATGTGTTTCACATGAGAGCATAAAAAGCTGATAAAACGCGTTGTACACTGCACACAGAGCTGATGCTTTTTCCAGATAAAATACGCCTGCAATCCGCTGGCAAAGTGCATGGTGGGAAAAAAACTCAGAAAACACTTCCGCTTCAGCACCCAATCCACATGCAGTGTGCCATGGGCTTTAGACAAATACTTCCTTTAGGTTTCACCAAGTTCACAACCTTCATGCGCAGTAAATCACAATTTGTATCCTATTTGTAGCTATTCTTATCTTGTCTTTGCGACTTCATGATTCAGGTTTGCAGTCTGTGTGGATTGGTCTGTGTCTGTGTGTGTGTGTGTGTGGGTGTGCGAGTGTGTAGGTGTGTGTGAGAAACTCAATGAATGTAAAGCAAACATGCATGCAGACCTTTACTCGATATGAGAGAGAGAGACAGTAGTCAAACATAGCAGCTCAGCTCGCGCCCAGACAAATGCTCGGCTCAGCACTTCTCGGAATCTCCAGGGCAGATGGGAAGATGTTTATGCAGCACAACACAAGATTATTTATACATCTGATGCACAACACCATCTCTTACAACTTAGCAATATAGCTGGATACACAGCCAGATGACCGAACACGTTTAGAAAAAGAGAAAAAATAGAGAGAAAGGCATAGTACTGTAACACAGAAAGGGAGAGACAATATCATTGTATTGCACGAGAACTTGAAATGTTCTCATCTGATTTAGATCAAACTACTGTATGTTAGTCAAGGATAAACTGATTAGAAAAGGTGCAGTTAAAGGTGAAGAAAATATTTATATTTTTTGTATGCTTATAACATTTTTCATTGTTTTAGCATGGCTTTAGCTAGCTGGTTGTTCATTAATTATTATACACAGTGCATCAAGCAGAGGATACAATGTGTTTTTGGTTTAACAAGCCAATCAGAGGCAAAGCAGTGTGGACATGACATGATCATAAGATTTGTAATATCGCTTCCCAGGCACAGAGGGACAGTGACAAAAAATGCCATTCTCCCTATTAAGTCAAAGAATACCTTTAAAATTATTTTGAAGCTGTTATTTTAATGTAAATAGTTCTATAGTGTTGCAATAAGATACTTTATTAAAAAAAAAACAAGACACTAAAGTAACACATCTAATATTGTCTATATGTTATCGGTGATCCACTGCGCCAGTGAATCTGTGCAGTGAACTAGGTCCAATGGGGGCAAGCAGAGACTGAAAACTGCAACAGGATTCCTGAGGCCTGTTCCATAAATCCAGCTAAGAAAAGTGGAGATTAAAGTCCAAAGTTTGTCTTGAATGAACCTAACAAATCAGTTGAGGCTAAAGTGGCTCCATAAAGCTCAATTCAAGTTCACACAATCAGACTAATTCGAGACAGGTTAAAATAGATAATTGCGTGTGCACGCTATTCTTAAGCAGCCCCGAGAGGTAGAACATTTGAATCCATGCCTACTGCTACTGTAAAGAGTATAGATAAAAGGTTGACATTTCTATTTTCATATTATATATCCTAAAAGTGTTGTTTCATAGTTATATGTGTATCTGGCATCATGCAGGATTCTGTGAGTATCAGGTAGTTTAATGCACTGGCTTACTGCTATGTGTTAATTGGTGAGACACTTATTTGTTTGCAACAAACGTTGAAAGGGACACAGTGAAACCCTTAAGATACTTTCAGACTGGGACCACAGTTCAAAGGCATTCCAAAACATAATGCAGAAACATTAAAGATGTTCAGGCGATACCTCCTCAATTACAAATGGATGCACTGGATGTAGAAATCAAATAAAAAAAACAAGATAGTGAAAGTTTGGACTGTACATCCATCATAGGAGAAAGACGAACATGTTGCCACAATTAAGACAATGACTTTAAAAAAAGAAACATGTAATTATATGCATCATCCCCCAACAGGCAGTTCCAAGTTGAAATATATAATATAAACATGTTGTGACTTGTGTCTTGTGTAATTAAATTAAAAAGTAAAGTGTGGGGAAATAGGTTGATTTTCTAAAATTATGTGAGTCTAATGGTTAATAAAGTAAAATTTCGCAGCATGCTAGAATTCGGTGAGAAAGTCATGTATTTCCCATCTAGTTAGTGTTAAAGTACAGAAACTCTGGTTAAGCAACAACATTGGCTTAGCCTGACAATTAGCCTACCCCGGACTAGGTTAGTTACTCAGCATAAATTGACATAGTTACTAAGCTTAGACTATGTTGACTTTGCTTTATGGAACTAAATCAGTGGAAAATAAATCAGATTAACAAAAGAAAACTTTACAGAATACTGTGATTTGCAACTAAGGTCAGACTGGATATCGGGATTTCCTGAACGGCTGGTCAAAGTTACAGCTGTTCAGAAAAATGTAATCAGTATTTAACTTGAATGCATACTATGGTAACGCTTAAATATAATGTAGCTATTTTACTGGACCGATCCAAAATACAATACGGGACAGTTCCATGTGAAAACCTGAATAGTGTACTGCCCTAGTGTAGTGTCCATCTGGTTTACAGACAGTGATTGGTCAATAGTTCCTTGTATTCCAGGTTCAGCCAGTTCATTGTAGTTGTGGGCAGTGAGTCGATCAGTCGAAGGAAAGTTTTTGCTTAAAATATTTTTACCTTTTGAGATGCTTTAATGATCTGGCTGGATGTTCACTCACTCCTGTAAGCGGATTCGTCTCTGTCAGAGATTATTTAGCTTTATAAGAAATGGTTTGCACTGTGCTTTGCTTTGCACATTTTTACCAAATATATGTTTTTTCTTCTTCTTCTGAGAAGTGCAAACAGAAACAGGATCCATCAGAATCCAGCTCAAAAGAGATGTAATGAAATGTAGCCATATTTTAACAATCTAAGCGCACAATCTAAAGCCCAAGATGCAATCTGCATTAAGGGTGTGTTCAAATATACATTTGCTAGTTTAACGGCAGATAAAACGGTCGCTGCATGGTTCAAAAGGGTTGTAACTAAGCCCGAAATGCGGTAGGGTCCGTAGACACCGCACAGAGCCAGAGACTATTTATTAAAGATTGTGGGCAATTTGACCACGCTGTTCAACATGTATTCTACATAACTTTACCAAAAAGGCAAACAAAAAAAAACAAACAGTAAAATAATATAACAAATGATTCTTTGATCTTAACATTTTAAACAACTGAAGACAGCAGAACAAAAATGGGCTAATAGTAGTAAGAATGACAGAAGTAATTATTAGCTTGCGTGCCACAGTCACACATCGTGACACATGCACTAACATGCATGCGGAGCGATTTAAACACACACACACACACACACAAGTATATAAAAAATATATACAATATTACAAATATTGAAAAAATTGGCCTACTTACTATATTTAAATTACGACTTTGGTAAATAAGTAGGCCTAGTGTTCCTGCAAACACGGTAGACTAAGCTACCTACAAAGTAGGCTCAAGGTGTAATGTCTCCCCGTCCTGTGCTAGTCTGGTGATGATCTGTGTTTACCTTGCGTTTCAGGCCTGTTTCCCCGTCACTCCCTGCCTTTTGTTTCTCAGTCTAAATACGTCCACCTGTGTCTATGTAATCAATCATGTCTGATGTGTAGCACCTGCCCCTCGTTGTTGTAACTCAATGGCCTGTCTTCCTGCCTACTTGTCTATATAGCCCTGTGTTTTCGCCAATCTTGTCTCGGTCTTTGTTAATGTTTACGTTTCTCCTCGTGTTTATGTCATGGCTCTGGCCTTATGTAAATAAACTGTGTTCGAAATTCAAGTCTATGTGTCTCGCATTTGGGTCCTCACCTCGTGCACCGTGACAGAAACACCGACCATAACATGGACCCAGCAGACAGCACCCATAGGCCTCTCCTGCCAGGTTCTCGCCTCGCTATCTTTCGTGGCTACCGAGGAGGCCACACGGTGGGTAAAGGTCGCTATGGCTCCGGCCAACAGTCTTCGTCGCTCTCCCAGGCGGCTTCGGCTGCCAGCCCGTTGCCCCTTCCGCATTGCCTCTCTCGGCGTTCGCACATGGTGATTCTCAGTCCCCGATCACAGTTGCTGCCGTTGCGGATCGGCTTCTGCAGTCTTCCCTTCTCTTCGGCGTCTGTGTTGGCGCCTCGTACACGTTCCCCGGCTTTTCTGCTGTACAGCTCGCTGTCTCCTCCACCTCAACTCATTCACCACGCCTCGTGTACCCAGAGCCCCACAAGCGGCTGCCCGCCTCTCAGAGCCCTAACTTCTCTACTTTGTTCTTCCGCCGAGGCAAGATGCGATTGTGGCAGCCCTGATGAACCCCCAAGCGCGGCTAGAGGACTTGGAGGCATTTCGGTTCTCTTTCAGCAGGCTGCACCCTGCGTTCCGTGACGCTGCTAATGATGATCAGCAGCATCCTTTTTTTTCATTATTTTGGCACCGCTGTGTCTTTTGGCACTGCTGTGTCTTTAACCCTTTGACGCCTGTTGTTGTTTTGAAAGTGATGCAAAATGTATTTGAGATTGTTTATTTTTTATATAGCACATAGAATATATACATTTATTTATGATGCATATTCCCCCAGCGGTACCGTCGTGGCATCTTGCCCAACCCAAGGTGCGCCAGGGTTGGCTTGGGTTTCACAGAGGTCCCGCCGATTTTTACCAGAGCATTGGTGCGCGGGATCGGTGTGGTCTTCGTGACATCTTGCTCGACCCAAGGTGCACCAGGATCAGCTTGGGTTTCACAGAGGTCCCGCCGATTTTTGCCCGACCAAATTCAGCAATACTCTAAATGTACATACACTTATTTTTGTAGTTGCAGCTGATATGATTATAGGAATGAACTAGAATGACATTTCCTAAAGAAAATACATGTGAGTTCTAAAATACAGCATAATTTTTTGCAGCCATTATGGCAGACTGTAGCCATTCTGGACTGCTGTGCTAAATAGCGACAAACAGAAATCATCAAGTAACGTAAAGAATTGTCACATTAAGTTTATTCCAATATGTTAGCTGTAGAAACAATCAATAAGCGGGTAGGGTTAGATAGCCTATGTAAGTGCATATGATATTGCGCACAATGAAATTATCATTAGCTCACGTACAGTCCATTTTGTAGGATATAGGATATGCTCTGTAGGCTAAGAATACAAAGGGAAATAGCCTACAGCAGCTGTTGTCTCATTTTGAGTCAGATTGATCTGAGCCAAGTTTGTAGTTTTTCTGCTAAAGTTCTCCTCACAAATGTAATTTTTTTTTTATTGTATTTGGGCTCAGCTAAAATATGGATGTGTAAAAAGCTATAATCCTGCGTTTTGAGTAGCCACGTTTATTGTTGTCATAACATAACTACATATGTGTCCCTGTCTGCTTGGGCACTCAATTCAGCGCCCATCAGGTGTGTCAGATTCAGCGATCGGCTGCTTGCCGCACTCAATGGGCTATTCTCCTATAGCGCCCAAGAAGAGAGTCATGAACCAGATGAATGGGAAGCGCATTTTTCCCTCAAACAAAGTGATAATGACTATATTACACATTGTGATGCATAAAACACTGATGTAAAATATACATATTAGGAATTGTTTAATGTACAATATTTATTATTCCCCTAAAGGTCTGATAGATTCACCCCAGCTGTGTTTTAATGTACAGACTAGGCTACTAATGTTGTTAATGTCTGTGAAGTTAGTTATAAATAGGCCTACTTTCCTAATGCGTGTATTCAACTGTAGGCCTACCCATAAAGAAAATACTACGTAACGTCATGCCTCCATCTAATCCAACAATGTTAGGCGATGAATTGCACACATGCATAATATAGGCTACTGCACGGTCAATGCATTATGTGCAAGAAGGCTATATATCTTGCAATATAGGACTCGAACTGGTCTGGTCTCGGTCTCGCTCTGCCTTGGTCTTGGTCTTGACTCAGTCTCGACTCCTCAAAGTCTTGGTCTTGTCTCGGTCTCGGAACACTCTGGTTTCGGTGAAGACTCTGTCTCGGATTAGTCGGTCTCGACTACAACACTGGCATCTACAGACCAATGCTGATAAAAAGTTGTTCAAAGAATTTTGATTAGTCAAAGCGTGTTGTTTATTTACTCAGTGAAAGTTTGGTCATGAGGACATGTCCAAACTACATTAGAATAACATCTTATTTAGAATACATGTGTATGACATCACAATTGTTGATTTCAATCAAGACAGTTCATGAATTACCTATATTAATCATATATTAATCTGATGCTGTGAAACTGAGAATTCAGTGGTCTTAGATTGTCAATGATTTTTTATGGAACAATAGAATGTTTGAGTTAAGACATTGTGTAGCAAATCTTAAGGTGATAGCTTCCAATCCAGTAGTGGTACATAATAGATTGCACTTACTAAACTATGTTTTTCAAAATGTCAAGAATATTTTACAGGTCTGTAAATATTGAAGTTATCAGGATATCAGCTGATTAAATACATACGGTAAATTGTAAATGGACTGCATTTATGTAGTGCTTTACATTATTTTGCCTCATATTCACCCACACGGTGATTGCTGCCAAGGAAGGTGCGACCAAACAACGAGAGCAGTTGGGGGATAGGGGTTTAGGAATATTGCTTACGGATGCTTAAAGGTAGGTCAAGACCGGGGTTCAAACCAATGAACCGGCTGGTAGCTCAACACCCAGACCACTAGACCATCCCATGGTCACCCTTTGTCATGCTCAAATTCTACATCTCTAATCTTCCATTTTGAACGTTTTGCAAAAAACAATGTTATTTATTCAATGCATTACAAAACGGCATGTCATTTTATAACAGTGCCCGATTTCCTGGTCTAATGTTGTAGTTGTACAATTCAGTGCAGTTCAATCATTTTTTTAGAAGAAAAACTAAGCCTGCAACTGCAGAAGGTCCCGTGGCGTAGAGGTTTATGAACTGCATCACACATGGGTTCAATACTGTAGTGTGTTTGGCTATATTGCTGTGACACCTTTTCTCCTAAACTGTTTTAATGTTTACATTCGTAGCCAGGTCACATTCAAAGGAAATTGTTGTTTTCCATTTCATTTTTAACAACTAAGCTGCAATTAAACAAATATTCATCACACATCATTCAAAAACAAATGTTTAGTTGCCATGAAGACATTAAACTAATGAATTATACACTGCTCAAAAAAATAAAGGGAACACTAAGATAACACATCCTAGATCTGAAATAATGAACTAATCGTATGAAATACTTTCGTCTTTACATAGTTGAATGTGCTGACAACAAAATCACACAAAAATTATCA
>JAODUE010078937.1:0-10000 GCA_027564755.1 Amblyopsis hoosieri
TTACTTTTGTGTGTCTTTGTCTTTTCCTGCATATAGTTGCTGTTCTCTCTTTATTTGACTCAAGCCCAAAGATGTTTGTTTGACTGTCTAAGCACATTGGTCTGTACAGTATGTGTGTTGCTAGGGGCACAAGACATGATGCTAGCACTGTTTTGATTTATGGGCAGGCTGACATCAAAGGCTGGTAGGTGATGCAGCTGCCGGTCTGAAAGACAGCAATCCAACTATCGCAGCGGGATCTCAGAACACCAAATCATACTGCATTTGCCCGTTTGTGGGCACGTGTGTCTTTGCTTTATGCAACGTGCGCCTCACACATACATCAACATCACCTTGACAAAGGTATGGACCATACTAGGCTTCACCTAGGACTGATCATACTAATAGGGAACACACATACATCAACATCACCTTGACAAAGGTATAGAACATACTAGGCTTCACCTAGGACTGATCATACTAATAGGGAACACACCTACATCAACATCACCTTGACAAAGGTATAGACCATACTAGGCTTCACCTAGGACTGATCATACTAATAGGGAACACACATACATCAACATCACCTTGACAAAGGTATAGACCATACTAGGCTTAACCTAGGACTGATCATACTAATAGGGAACACACATACATCAACATCACCTTGACAAAGGTATAGACCATCCTAGGCTTAACCTAGGACTGATCATACTAATAGGGAACACACATACATTACATCAGCATAACCTTGACAAAGGTATAGACCATACTAGGCTTCACCTAGGACTGATCATACTAATAGGGAACACACATACATCAACATCACCTTGACAAAGGTATACATACTAGGCTTCACCTAGGACTGACTCGCGGCCATTTTGATTGAGACTTGGTATCAGAGATTTATACAAAAAAAATACAATTAAATGTACAATTTAACAATCCATGCCATTATGGTATTAGTAAGTATTTCTATTTTACAATATACACAGTTACTGTAATAATACACCACAATTAGAATATTACAATATAAGGGCTTGCTGTCTTGATCATGACTTTGTGTGAACCCATGCACATGCAAGTGCATGTACAGTATGTGTGTGTGTTTGTGTGTGTGTGTGTGCGTGTGTGAGTGTGTGAGTGTGTGAGTGTGTGCGTGCGTGCGTGCGTTTGTGTGCGTGTGTGTGCGTGTGTGTGTGTGTGTGTGTGTGTTTGTGTGTGCATGTGTCAACAGGGTAATGAGTAGGGGGAGGGAGAGATCAAAGGAAGCACATTACACTCCCCATTTCAGTGCTGATATGTACAGTAAGTGAGTGAGTGTGTGTGTGTGTGCGCACGCATGTATGTGCGTGTGTGTGTGTATGTGCGTGTGTGTGTGTGTGTGTGTGTGTGTGTGTGTGTGTGTGCGCGTGTGTGTGTCATCTCCTTCAGGCTTTGATGATGTAAGCTCTGCTGGTTAATGTACCACGGATAAAAATACTACACCATGTAATCTGGCATTTATCCCTCGAGAGCAGAGCCCAAAATGTGACACGTGTCAAGAGGAAGGACGGAAATGAAAGAGTGTAGGGAAAAGACTAAGACAAACAGGTAACTCTTTTTAATGTGTAGCTGTGAATGGTAAGCACAAGAATATGTTTGTAATAGGGCACATATAAGCTCTTACAACACATGATAACATTATCAGATGTCTTTAATTAAAACATGAATAACTCCCATGTGAATTTCTAAATATTTGTTATAATAATATTGTATTGTAATAATGTTCAGTTGAATATTTTAGGAAATTCTTACAGGAAATGTATAGTGTTGTAAGGGCTTCTGATATCACCGAAAAGCATATATTAATTAGCATATACAGTACAGATTACTGAATTATTAATTACTAATCAATGCATTTGTTTCATTTTCTGGTATATCCTTTATTTCAAGTGAACGTAGACAGGGATTACAACAAAATATAAAACAAATTCTAGACCGATTTTACCATGTGACATCAAGGTAACAATGTACTGTAATGTGCAATGGCCAAGCTGTTCCACACAGTAAACAAGAAAGAGCTTTAATATGTGGGAAGGTAGCTGTCACTGAGACAGAGAGGATTTATATCTCCCATAGTTAATTATCTCCTTCAATATTTATGTAATTTTCACAAAATGCGTTTTTATGAAAAAAGCAATGGCGTACATGCATACATCAAAGGAGAAACGTTGTGTCGTACTTCAACAATGAGAAGCAGGTGGAGGAAAGAGAGCGCACACATGCACACACACAATAGTCTTTTCCCCCTGGGCTGACCATGGAGCCGTCAAAACCACTCTGATTTTGAATTAGCCCTGATTGGCTGTCATTGCCGTATGTTCAACACAGCTGAGACCACTCATCCACACACAAACACTCGCAGACACACAAGCAACATGTACACAGTTCTGCGGTGTGGGCATCGTATTTCACAAAACTGCTGAGCTCCTGCTACCTAGCCAGCCAGTGCCTTTCTAGAACTGTGGTTAAATATGCATGTACATTCATGTCTGTGAGTGTTTGTCTGCTTGTGTGTCCACAAGGAGAATGAGACTGAGCATGAAATGAATGGTTCATATACACATTCTATGTTTTTTCTCTGTGCTTTAATGTTTAAATGTTTATTGTCACTGTAAAATTACCTTTGAAATAAATACATAAATAAATACATGTTCTGCTATATGCTATGCACTTTTGTGTTTTTTATTTTTTATTTTTTTTAGTATTATTATTTTCCGGTGTTTCAAAAAGGATTTTGATGTATTTTTCCATGGCTTTCTGTAATTCTGTTTCTGTTAAGTCCAAAATAGTTAAAGAAATAAGTAACATTTATAGTATAGTATAGTATAGTATAAGCAATAAAGGCATGAAAGCATATTTTACTTTTCATATTTAAACCATAAACCATGCAAAATTCCAAAACCTCATGGATATGGTTTATCTACAAAAATCAACCCATTTGGAGAGTTTGACAATCCCAAAACAAAAATTGTGCCTCTCTCCAAAATACAGACAAAGGGGTCGTTTCCTGCTGGCCAAACCCCTTCTGCCTGTACCACAGCGTCCTCTAGTGTTGACATGTCAAAGTGTATGCACAAAACTCAATAAACAAGAACTTCTGACGTTTGATCATTAGTCCCCTATGAAAAATAAAGTATAAAGTCTTGAATATCACGGCATGTCATGCATGCATGGTATGTCAGGTGAAAATTAACCCATATGTATATCCTATATTTAAGATAATTTGGATAATTACACCTTTTAAACTAATTGAAGTTGCATGTCCCTCCAAATGTTGTAAACGACCTGTTGAACAGGACGATTTAGACGTACACCTTTCAGATTGGTGCACAGTAGGAGCATCTCCGTTCAACCTGAGAACTCATCAAACCATCTATATGTTCACACTGTTGGTAGGTAATTTGGTTTATTATTTGATATTCTGTGAATTCATGCGGATTTTATATTTTTTTATTTTGAATGTTTGTTGTTAAATGTTCTGTACATTTCTTTTGATAATAATAAAAAATATAGAAACGTTGGCAATTGCCATGGAATGGTTCGTTTTTATACTACTGTGTAAGATATGGTTGTCTACTTATTCACTTATTTACTTACTTATTTACTTACTTATACTGTTACACGACAGGGCAATTATATAGAGACATAACTAGAGAATTTATTTTGATCTAATAAAGTTATGTTGGCTTAGATGTGGTATTCGATTCTAACCACTAGATGGGGGTGTATGACTAGTTGTTCATATTATAAAGGATTTTATGGTAGATACAAAATTATGTAGTATTTATATCAGCGAATGTAAATTTCCTTGACTTGTAATATATAAAGGAATTCAAACGTAGTGTCAGTGTTTCAGTGCCAGTTATTTTAATTTTCACTCATGCGTTGACGTAGCTAGGCCTACATATGAAGAGTTGGAGTGAGTATAAATTCATTGATATAGCACCTTTTACAGATTAATGTTGGTATGTTGAAAAACAAAGTAAAACCAATAGCCTAATGACGATGAATTGCACTTTGTAGTCATTGGGCTATTATTATTGGCCACTATTATTGAGACCGGTTTGTTACCATTAATATGGAGGACCTCAGAGCCCTTTAAAATCAATAACGATGATCTGATTTTTGCCAAAAAGATCTATGATTAATCTGCTTCCATATGTATGACAATAATGCAGATTTTTGCCGTATAAATACACTTCTGTTTTAGTTAACCACGTGCCTCTATACCCTTTAGAAAGAATAACTTGTTGGAATAGGCTAAAACATATTTGTCTTACATGTCTCTCATACGTGAAAAACAATAAAATGCTGTCCTACCCAATTGCCTTCCATTACAAAGCACTGTACCTAATGCATAATACATTTAATTTGGAGTACATGTATACATATCCAACATATCAAATAAGCATCTGCGTATGTGCTTACTGCACCAGACCAATTCCAATCAGGTTGCATATTATGTCAGCACCCCCGCCTTCTCCATCCCTTTCTGCCCAGCCCCCTATTTTCATTGGTTGACCTGGTGCAGTTACTATGGGAACGACTGTGGCGAGGCTGCCATGTAAAATGATGGATGTATGACTTGAACGCAGCTTCAGGCCCTGTCACCCACCCACACAAACACACAGACATTGATTTGAACAAGCCTCAATCAAGCATCAGTGTTAAAACTGATGGACAGTGTATCATCTTAAAGGTAGAGTGATTATAAGATAATACACTTTTTGTCCACGAATATCTACTACTAATAATAATGTTGTTTCTACGCAGCCCTAGCCCTGTAAATACTAATAGCAACACAAATCAAATGGTGCAGACCACACCACACAACAATATGCAAGCCTTTGCAATGTGTTTCCAATGTGTGAAGTGGCGCTTCTAAGGGAGCACCTTATGGCATTGAAAGGAGAAGTGTTTTGTTTTGATTGAGTTCAAATATACCTTTAACCCAGCACTAATTGATGATATGCGATTAATGAGACCCAGAGAGTTCCTGGAGAGGTGCTCCGCAGCCTCCCCAATCACTAGACCACTGGATATAGAAAAATGACTCATAATTGATATAATTTCAGACAATCTTGCATGAAACTTGCTGGACAGTTGAATGCTGCCTTCGTTGACAGCATGTTTGCATGTTAATGCAAGCAAACATTGATAGGCTTTGTCATACGGGAATACTTGGGTAGATGTACAGTTTGAACATGTCAAACAACCATTTTTGGTGATTATTACATTGATGCTGCTAGATTCCCCAGTGAAAATATGAGATTGTTAATTGTTAATGTCTTAATAATCTGTATTTTTTACCTAACTCTGTGATTATTGACAAGACCATGACTTTTCTGTCATCATAGGTGAAGCAATAATAGGTACGTGTGTCCCCACGGTTTGGAATTTTTCTTAAAATGTCAGAAATACCCTTCAAACTTAAATTACCTCAGACTCAAAGCAAAACCGTCTGTTAAACCAAAAGTCAGTTGCCTGGCCTGCTAAAATTCTGCAGACATTAAATGTCAGTTTTTCTCTTACAAAATGATTCTGTGTGACAGATTCCATCAAACACAACACACATTAACTACAGATACTGTATATTATGTGATGACACATGTCTTCATTTTAAGGCATTTTGACATTTCAAATTCCCTTCTTATACAATAAATCCCTCTTTCTCCAACTTGGTAGTTTTTTTTTATCTTCCATTACTTTTTCAGTGGTTCGTATAGCAACATTGTGGTTTAAGGCATATAAATCCACCCATTTACTTATATTGTAATTGCAAACTACAAACAAGACACACGTAGTGAAAGTAGTCTAGTTCTGGAACGACATCAGCCCTTTCCATGTCAGCATCTATGGCTTTGATCTGGTGGGCTGGTACAAGTGAGCGTTAAGGTCTTATGTAAGGCTTTTACATAAACCCTAGCGTAGGGGAAGCAGAGATGGAGAGAATGATTTCTGCTGCACCATACAAAGGGAATTCACACTGCAGCAAATCCTCCACCCCTTGTGCATTCAGGCATTCACACACACAACGTGACATTCTATTTACAGCAACATGTCCACAACAATCCCATTAATATTTAAGGCAGTGTGTCATTGTCTTACTGTAAATATTAAGACACTGCACATACACACGCACACACTGAGGAATTCATATTGAGCCGTGAATCAGCTCCTCTCCCACGTCCTTTATAATCCGCCCTCTAGACGTTACCGTGGCGTTGAAGAGAGCATCCACACACACAATTCATTCCTCACTCTTTCACCTTCATCAATAGTCAATGAAATGCATTGATATTCCGTCAATACAAAGCCAGTCAGGCCACAGCAACGTCTCAGAGTGATACCAAAACAAAAACACCATAGTAACACAAGCCTCCCTTTCTGACTCCCACCCAGCCCCCACCCCCTGGGAGATGTAATCCCTAGAGGAAGGAAGGCGTGGAAATGTAGGTAAAGAGACAAAAGGGCAGAAGAAAACCTTCTAGATATCCCTAGTAATAGTGTCTACACCACAACATTGATACCACATACATAATGCAAACAAAAGTGTGCTTGTCCATGCAGATGCATGATTACAAAATGCCAGGATCTCCTTTATTAGCACAAGCACACAGTTTCATTAATTAAATATGAAATGTGGGAATATTCCCATTCTGTAAACAGTAGTAGCAAAGAAGACATAAGGATAAAATGCCATGTGTTCTTCACTGTAGTGAAATGCCAGTGGAAGGACACAGTACACTGATGAATGGTACACATGTTCCGTCTTGAGCTTTTGCCAGGTATCATCTCAGTTTGTTGGTCCATGTGTATGTCAACCAATCACATCTTCACGGTGTTAAACTGTTGTTTAAAACCAGTGAAAAAAACTAAGTCCAAAACTAAACCATGATACATATTCTAGGCAGATACAGTAAAACATGGAAACACATGGGAATTTTCTCTCATCGTAGGTTCTCTCGTGTGAGAATTCCCAAACTGCAAATCTAGGATCAGGTTATCTACCCTGTTGCCTACACTAACACTTTAGGTAGCTGAAATGATATCTGACCAGTGTCACGGATCAATTTTCACTCTCTGTGTGTGCAATGTGATCCATTCTACAATTTGTCATTGAAAATGTCATTGAGTAATTTGTAGGATATTCTCCAATATATAACCTCTTCTGCAAACTTTTTAACTATTCACATTTTATAATAATGTGAATGGTATCAACTAAAAGACAGATATGCTAAACAGTGGCCTACAGTCATGTTGCGCTACATTCAAATTCAAACAAAGCTTCATTGAGTTATTGAAGCTGTGGATGTTCACTAGTATATCCACCAGGAGGCGACATTTTAAGCACAGCGTTTGGCGGTGTCCAGAAAGAGGAAGTTTCCCACCTTCCACATTATAACCACAGATTCTCCAGTGGTTTTAGAACTGCTGTTAATGTTGCAGTTTGGGTGTATTTCTTAACCAACCTGACAGATTTTTGTCTGGTCAATCAGACGGTCGAGAAATACCAGTTTTCGGTGTCATTCGCTCACAAAAGCTTGTAAAAAAAGTGTTGCTCATTGAAAATATTACAAAGAGACAAATTCTAATAAGAAGCTGGTGAATTCACAGTTGATGTCCCGTGCAGGAGGATTTAGGATGCAGTAGCCTAGAAAAAAATGAGTACAAAAGCCAGTGGAGAAAATAGAAAAAAAGTCACTAAAAAAAGGAGACAAATACACATTTTAAGTGTGTATATGTCTATCAGTCTGTGTATACTATTCCCTGACCTTTGTGCCTTGTATGCAAAAGCACCTCATGCAGAGACAGAGAAGGGGGGGGGGGGGGGTGTATGTGCATGTGTCAATCATCAGTGCATGGGTCATCCTGTTGTATTGCAAAGGTTTTGCAGGTATCCATTGGTAGAAATTCAGTGGCTGTTTATCCCAGAGATCGGCATTCTAATTATGTATTTCCCATAATGCAATGTGGTTCCCATAATGCAATGTGGCTCATTCATACCCACACACACACACACACACAAATAAATCTTCTGGTCAGTTCAAGGGGAATCCATGCACCAACCCAATGGGTTTTCCTGGTCAATTCGAGAGTTTGATGTTCAAATAGTCTTCAGTTATCAGTGAGAATGTGTATAGTTGCACATTAACCAGTGTACGGTCATTGAGAAGTAAAAATTATGCTGTGTAAAATACAGATCGGTGAATATATTTCATTGTTTTTATAAGTGAATTCATGCCAGTCTGTGTTAGAGGCAATGGCTTAAATATGAGCTTTTTAACTTTGGCTCAAAGAGCAGAAGATTAGGAGGTCATTTTTTGGAAGATTAGATGACAAATTCACACTAACCCCTAGTTTGATTAGATTGGATTAGCACGCAAAGAGAAAATACAGTAATTTAGTAAAGGCAAGTATGCAGGAGTGAACTAGATTCACTGTCAACAAAACTTACTTAATTTTCCAAGGAGATGAACAGCAAAAATATTTCAAGCTTCCAAGGTGCCAGAGCATGAAACCCTAAAAGTCTTAGGTTCAAAGGTTTAAGCTGTGAAATCATACGCAAGCTTTTGGCGTTTACTGAAGATGTTCTCAAGTGAACAAAACCACAGATATCAACCTTTACACATACTTTCAAGACTTGATTAGAAGATTATGCTGTAACTAACTCTTGGATATTTTTCTTGGTCTGGGGAAGATCAGGCTCTTCGTTAACAGTACTGCAGGCCAATAACATTCAGTCCTGTCTAGAAGATAGCATGAAAGAGTTTCCCCATTGGGCAGAAGAAGTTACTTGTGTGTGGTTCCTCTGCCAGTGTTGCTAGGTTTGTTTCCTGGACGACGGACGGGCACCTTGGAAACAGGAATTCTTGTGCGCACCGGGGGAAGTTCTTGGCTCTTTGGAGGAAGGACATCGGCTTCAAGGACGGAGGAGAGGGCCGACTGGCTCACAGAGTGCGGAGGCGTAGTCTGCCTCACACAGACGGGGATCTTGGAGTCACGGGGAAGGCTGGTACTCCCTTTCATGGATCGAAAGGAGGAAGATGAAGACGAGGATGGAGGGGTGGCCTGAGAGGGGGGGCTCAGTTTGTCTTCCACGCCGGGGGAAGGAGTACTTGTCAGGTCTTCGTCCTCCTCGTCTTCCTCCTCCCGTTCTTCCTGGGGGTCATCGTAGAGGTCGTAGAGGTGGTCGCCCGAGCAGCTGTCTCGCGACAGGGCGGTCTTCCTGGCACGCTGCAGCCCTCCGTCGTCAGGCGTGGCGGTGGGTGTTGCGGAGGGAGTGTCCCAGTAGCCCTCGTCGCTGAGCGGCTCCTTGTCGCTGGGCGAGGTGGCGTGTCGGGGATGGCTGTGCGGAAGAGGGGGCTTGGCTGCCCGGGCCCCGGCCCCGGCCCCGGCTCCCCCGACCACGGGGATCTTACTGAGACCCAAAGGCTTCACCTGGGCCACCTTCTGCTCAGCGCTCCTGGAGGCCGCTGGGTGGTGGTGGTGGTGGTGGCCACCCGGGGCGTTGGAGCCAGCGGCTGGGGCTTGATGCGTCCGGGGCAGCGCGGGGGAGTTGTCCCCGGTGGAGGGCAGCATGTGCCACAGGCCCTGCATGTCGGCGTCATCCACCCCTTCGGGGCTGGCCATTTCCTCCCCGCCGCCCATGTAGGCCACCACGCCGCTGCCCGCCGGGTGTGGATGCTGCTGCGCTGGGGCCGGGGGAGGAGGAGGGGGAGGCGGGGTCGGGGGCACCCGTGCCCTGGCGGGGAGGGGGGCCTGCGGCGGACAGGGGGCGGCGGAGAGCGGCGGCGCGTGGGTCAGCGGCGGGGGCTTGGCCGTGGTGCCGCGAGGCGGCGAGGCGGCTGCTGCTTTCCCGCCTCCTGCGCCAACCGCTCCCCCTCCCCCGCTGCTGCTGCTGCTGCTGGTGCCGCTGCCGCCGTTGCCGGACGCGCCCTCGTCCTCGGCGTCGGCGATGATGTCGCCGCAC
>JAODUE010078948.1:0-14893 GCA_027564755.1 Amblyopsis hoosieri
CCCTTGCTGAAGCTGCTGCCCCCGCGACCCGACTCCGGATAAGCGGGAGAAGATGGATGGATGGATGGATGGATGGAGACGGACCTCTGTGGTCAGATTTACAGTATTATCATATACAGTATACAACATGTGACGACATCTATGAAACCATTGGCTTAAATGTGGGTGGAGTGGTAAAAAGAGTTTGAAACTTAAACCAGTGGTTCCATATTTTTCCAAACCCAAGTATCCCTCAAAAAGATAAATAGACAGCTATTATTTTTAGAAAAAAGTCACCCTGCACCTCTAAGTACGTCCACCCCCATCACTGTCCTAAACCAATCCAATGCCCTATAAAGTTGGAAGTTAAATTAAAGCAGTGATTTAAACAGGTGCTCAACTTAACCAGGGCAATGTTGTGAAAACTGAATAAGGCGTCCACAAATGGAGCACATTCATTTCAATAAAACCTACTCAGCCAGCGCATATGGTGGAGAATGCTTCTACCAACTGCCATCAAACAAAAAGATGATCATCTTATGGAGCCAGGACAGAGTTGGCACATTAGTGCATTCTTACCATACAACATGCTGCCAGCTTTTTGTTTGGAGTATGAATTTGACTGGTGGACAAATTCTACAAGTTGCCTCTTATATGACTGAAGTGGATTTATTACCAGGTAATTTATAAACATTTTACAAAGGGACATAACTAATATTTCAAATCAATTGTACTTCTAAACATAATTGATTAGTATTGCTGTATTTCAGACAAAGTTTCAGGAAATGAGAGGGCAATAAGCTACACAGCAAATACTTTATGGCTAAATAGACGGTATTAAGTAACAGTATATATAGCACAGCCATTTATTACATACATTGTTACAATAAAGTTACTGGAAAGTATCATACAGGTATAATATATATTTGTGCTATATGGTACTAAGCTACAGTACTGTATATTCTTTTTACAATCTGCACAGCCATATTTTACACTTTGGACTAAGCTGCACTTCTCTCACAGAGTAACCTTTAAATCTCTGTTTTTCACTTTACAACAGTAGCGAATCGTGACACTCGACACTGAGGCGTCAGTGTCACCACAAGACAAAATTTGCCAAAAGTATGCAATCAGAACCGGTGAGCTTAAAACGGTTGCCTATATGCAGTGTTGTACTGTAGTCGAGACGGTCAATGCACACACTGCATTGACCGTGCAGTAGCCTATATTATGCATGTGTGCAATTCATCAACGTCTAATCCAACATTGTTGGATTAGGTCAAAATTAGGTCAGTGAGTGGCAGGGTTGGACTGGGCCTGAAAAACGGCCCTGGACATTGAAGTTAGCCGGCCCGAGAACTGTCTAGAGTAGACCTTGTTGGCAAATATAAATAGTCTACACACCATCCACTGTAATAAACTATGATTCATTAGTTTTTTATTTAATTTTGTAGATAGCCTGGCCCTTTCTTTTGACCATTCATTATTTTTAAATATAAATTTAGGCTAAAATCAGTAGCCTAGTCTGTACATAAAAAAAAAGATGGGGTAAATCTATCCAACACGTTCTCATTCCCAACTCATCAAAAATAGCATCTTGGGCAATAGCCTTTCTCATCAATTTTCGAAGTGTTCGAAAGCCTTTGGCGTCGTATGATGAAGACTTTATTCACTGACTGTTACGGCAAGGCTACGGACTTACAACCACCGGTTAATTTTTTAGCTATATGGGCATGCAATCTCAACATAAGTATTAGCACCTGGTTGTAGATAAATAATCAATATACAATGGAGACATGTTGAAACGTAATTACTTGAAATCATAGGCTACACATAGCCTATACTGAAATATAACTGGTTAGTGTTAAGCTTCCAGGTAAATACATTTCAACATGTTTCAACAAAAGCCATGGTCCGCAGAGAGCTTCCAAAGCATCAGAGGGATCTCATTGATGAAAGATATCAGTCAGGAGAAAGGTACAAAATAATTTCCAAAGCATTATAAATACCATGGAACACAGTGAAGACAGTCATCATCAAGTGGAGAATATATGGCACAACAGAGACATTACCAAGAACTGGACGTCCCTCCAAAATTGATGAAAAGACGAGAAGATAACTGGTCAGGGAGGCATCCAAGAGGCCTACAGCATCATTAAAGGAATGGCAGGAATTTCTGGCAAGTACTGGCTGTGTGCTACATGTGACAACAATGTCCCGTATTCTATATATGAATGGGCTATGGGGTAGGGTGACAAGACGGAAACCTTCTTGAAAAGTATAGCCATTCCAATCCAGCAATACCAGACATCCAAACCTCTCCAAATCACTACCCTGCAGGGTTGGTTCAATTAGCCTACCCTAAATTTGATAGGACCAGAAATATAATTATTGTAATGGAGTAAATCAACATTACTTGGATTAGTAATTGTAATATTATCACTGTTTTGGAAAAAGTAATAACATTACAGGTACTAGTTACTGCCCAACACTGACTAGGTCCTCTTTGTGTGATATCTCAATTTCACACAAAAATATTGATCTAAAATTGTATATTTAGTCCACTAATATTCAGTTTAATTTATCCTAATTCTCTATAGTAATATTGCTCTGTCAAGTCCTACTGTACCGGTGGGTAAGCTACCAGTGTGGTAGCCTACAATTTGTTTGGCGGTAAGATCAGTCTGTTCTAGTCACATTCAAATCACAACATAGCAGCATAATTCACAAGTGATATTCTGAATTAGTCGAATGATGTTAAAATCTTTACTGACCCCCTTTTCCCCTTCACCCAATCTCAAAATGTGATTGGCTAATGAATCAAACACACCCCCATTCTATTGAATGATGAAGATACTGGTGTAGGGTAATCCATTTTCTCATTGAAGGGCCCGCACCATGCCACACATTCAGTCTAGCAACTATCACAAGAAAACATGTGATTGGTTCATTATCTCCTGTTTGGTTTGATGGAATATAGCTTTAAAAAAACACTGTTTAAGAGTCAAAGAACAGTCTGCTGCTTGCTAACTTTTAACTTTAACTCATAATCAAAATTATTTTATTGTTTAGTTTATAAATCAATAAAATGTATATTATGTTGGGCCTTCACTGAATACCTTGTTTGCCCTGAGTGTTTCCCTTTGTTTTACAAGGGACAAATGATTGCAAAATCATAATTGTGCTCCTTAGTTGTACAATATTTTCAAATGAAGTGTATTTTTATGGCAGTCCATAGTGAAGTAAAAGCATGTTATTAACGTGTAAAAGATTGTCATTACTGGCTTGCTTCAGTATTGGCATGCTTGCCACCATATGTGGCATTGGCATATAATACATATAATTTGGTTTCTGGTAATAAGGTTTATGGCCAAATTACAGTACTACACAAACCAAATATAGAGCAGATTTAAATTAAGAAAATGCATTTTAATTACAGTTTGACTTTAAGTATGACATTTGATAATTATGCATATGTTTTTTCATTCAAATAAAGCCTCAGGTGTCTTGCCAAAGGACATTGAAACAGCGTGGGCGCCTGGAGAAGAAACAATAATGTGGGAAAGCTGGAACAAGGGAAGTCAGATGAAGGAGGAATTGAGTTGAAAGTGGGATAAATGTCTATAGAGGGTAAATAGAGGGCAAGAAAGGAAGGATCAAAAGAGGGCATCAGGTAGAGATAAGAACAAAGACAAAGGAGAAGGTGAGGACAGAATTTAAGTTAATGAGAAACAAGAGAGTAAAACTAATCTCAAAATAAAAGAGGATGGTGAAGTGGAATCACAATTATTTAACATGCTGCATTTAGTCTTATACTGTATGTCAGGACTGTTAATCCATTGGATGGCAATCAGGTGTGAGTTTAAAGAGAGCATTGCTCATCATACTGGAAACACAAATGCAATCATAAACATTGTACAAAAAGATTTCTGAATACTTTGGGCTGTGCAGGCATTTCTCGCACTATAGCTAACTGTGTTCATGAGTCCACCATCAGGCAAACACTGAACACGATGCATGGGAGAATAGCACCACAAGAGGAAGCCACAAGAACATTGTTTCCTGCTAAAGATAGTGTTAAGTGGTAAAGACCACCTACAGTACATGAGCCAGATGACTATGCTGAAAGGATGTTCTGTGGACGAATGAATCGAAAATATAACTCTTTGGCATAAGTGCAAAACATTCTGAAAGAAGAGAAGCTCATCCTTACCGTGAAAGGCAGTGATGGCAGCAGCACCATGCCCAAGGCTGTTTAGCTGCCATAGGACCAGGACACATTTTAGATCAAATGTGCAAATTCTGAAAATCCTTTAGGGTTCATACATTTTCCACCACAACTGTACAGTATGTGAAAATGCTATTTATTTTATCCATAGAGAAATTACACTGGGGTCCATATTTTTGCATGCTGACAACACACAGCTCACAAGGTTATTTGAAATATTTTCGCTTGCATGTAAATACATTTATAAATTACTTGGAACATTTGTGTGATGATTGCTTGCCGTGTTGGTGGAAACTACAGTAGGGAATCCAAATGCAAAGCCAAAACTTTGTTTCTTCTGTGTCCATTCATCAAAGGTCATTTAAATACTTTTAAAATAGAAGATACCCCCCCCTTCTCTGATTCCAGCCTCATTTTTTAAACCTTCGATTTCACAGGCGCTTGACTGAGCATACTTTCTCTGGCAGTGCTCTTGCTCTTTAACCCTGTTAGTTTTGTGATCATGCCTGCGAGCTGTTCAGCACACCGCTACAGGAACAGATGCTGTGTGTCTATACTGTATGCACTTGTGTAGATGAAGATGCACCACTCAATGCAGCAAAGCCCCACACAACAAGATGATGGATTAGTATTTATTAACTGAAAATTTGAAAATATCAGCATAAACTTCACAAAAGCCTATAAGAATATACAACACAGAGTGTGTTAAGTTATTTCTTACTTTCTTTTGTCAATCCTGTGTACAAACGTATTTTACCTACAATAAATGTAAACATTTTCTAATTTGAGGACTTTCACTTTTCAGTATGTTGTGTTTGGCGGTAAAGGATATGAGTGCATATAGAAAGAAAGTAAATGAAGAGAACATAATATATCAAATAAAAAACATCAGATATTAATTTCATTCATGCATTACTAGCCTAGAAAATAATACTGTATATTGTTTTCATATTAAAATAAAAATTAAAGAAACCTATATGATGATGTAATTAGTTAGTGGTAAAAACTTGTTTAGCCGGCTGGCCGCATCTGCTGCGATATAGTGCATCGCTGTCTCTGTGTGTTTGTCAGACTGGGCCAAACTAATACTTTCAATATTGAGGGGAGATATGAGTGGCCCCTCATATCTTGGACTGATCCTTGTTTATGCAGAGTTCTCACACAATCGAATCGAATGCAATCACATTTATATTTAAAAACAAATAAAAGGCCAATAGAAAGGGCCAGTCTATCTACAAATTGGTATTTGCCAACAAGGCCTACTATAGATGGTTCTCGGGCCGGTCGGCTTCAAAGCCCCGGGACGTTTTTCAGTCCCAGTCCAACCCTGCCAGGAGCCTACTATAAACACGAGTGCGCACACAAGCATTTATTTGGAAAGTTAAGCTTGGATGGCAGATACCACACTGAAACCTTTTGGCAAAGACATATCTGATGACAAATAAATACTATTTTTTGATAACAAAACATTTTGGAATAACTAATGCTAGCCTTACATGATATTTGATCACATACACTTAAAGTACAATTTGTCTGGTCGGCGTGACGTAATTTCCCCAGTGGTTCGTGAACTTGGTGACAACAAACGGCTGTGGCCTAGCAACAAAACGTTAGACAGCGGTGAAAATGTTTCACATGGAGGCTATTCACATGGGTTTTGTCTCTGTTTATTATTTTTTACTTATTATGCTGAAGTTAAACCACATAACTTATTGGGCTGCACTACTAAACTACACAGATTTTAACAAGCTGTTCTACCACTAATAAATTACATATTTCTGTTTATTTTATTAACATTTTTAAATTATAACAATATGATAATATTTTTGAAGGCATTCATTCACCATATATATTAAACTTTTTTTGAAACTTTTGTAAAATAATTGAGCCTAATGAAGCTGTTTTCTTATGTTACCATAAGAAAACAATGTACAGTATTAGATCAATATGATGTTAACGCTACAATCTTAGAATCCCTTTACTATCCAGCAGTATGGAAGCATGTTAGCATGTTTTCACTGAAGGCTAGCAGTGGACAGATCACAATAATCTTGTGATTATTGTGACTACAATAATCTTGTGATCTAAAATTGTGGGCGTGTGTCCAAGAGATCTACGACTAACTTGGTGTTCACGGCCCCTCCCATTTCCTCTGTGTACTTCAAGTCATGTAGAGACTCGATTGGCCATCCTCTTACTGTGAAAGGGGAGAAAGGCAAACATTTGGATTGGTAAACACACACACATCTGAGAAAAGGCCAGCCTGACATTTTACACAGCTGCTACATTTTATTACACTGCACCAGAATGTGTGTGTGTGTGCGTGTGCGTGTGCATGTGCGTGTGTGTATGTGTGTGAGTGAGTGAAGCCTAGTATAAGGACAAGTGTAATGAGCAAGACAAGCAAGGATGAAACGCAGTTTTACTTTTATTTCCGTTCAGCTCATTATAAAATAAACTAAATTATTATGGTTGACATTTACAATTACCTTGTGACTCATTTTAATATAATTCAGTGACAGGTTAGTAATACTGTACATTCAACTCCAAATGTGAATTGCTTTGAGGTTTCAAAAATGTATATAAAAATAAAATGTGTATTTAAGAATTTCTCACATTGTATTATTCCTACAAGCTCACATAAACAGCTTGTAGGAGCATGACGGGGAGAGAGGAATGCATGCTACACAGAACTGTGGTCAGAGTTTCAAACTCAAACAATAATGTTTTTGTAATGCAATAACAAAGGTAATTCCTTACACAAATAATTACCAGAAAACTATAAACGTTTTTATTTTTTTATATTCGATTCTATTTTACGCTTTCTCTCCAATCAACTCAGGACAACATCTTGTTTTCTTTCATTTAGATTTGATTATATTTCAGTCAGTAATTTACTGCTTGTCAATGTGTCCCCCTCCTACATGCACAAGAGCAGAGACACATATCTGAATGTTCAGCAAAACATACACACCCCTAAACTAATAATTCATAGGTGCCTGAGACTTTGATATGCATAACTCTTTTGAGCAAATCAGTAGGTTGTGCTGGAATGTTTTCAATGACCTAATAATATACAGTTCAGTTTGTTTGATAGATGATGCTTTGTTATTGTGTTAATTAATATACTTCATCAGAAGCTGATGACGCATAATGAAATAGATCTATCTATCTATGAAGTTGTCACCACTGTGCACTTGTCAAAAACGATTTACACAGTTCCACTGTTGATGTCTTGTTGTTAATGTCATTAAGTTACTCATCCATAGTATATGTAACAATGCACTTATAAATCTAAGACGCAGTGGTGTAGGTGTCATGCTAAATCAATGAGGAGAGTTCAGAGAACATGTTTGTGTGTGCGCGCGCATGCATGTGTTGTGTGCTCAGCTGCAATCAGCCACGATCGCCAATACGTTTCTTAAACTTTTGGGAGTTCCAGACAGACCCCTTTGATTTGAGTCTGCAACAAATATAATGAATATGCCTGTAACCATGGAGCCATTATGTAGCCAATATGCACTTCCTGTACCTGTCGTTAAATTCTAAACCCATAAATCATTCTCTATTAAATAATAATGTGTGAAATGTTGTTGTATTGGTCAATATTCAGTCAATATACCCCAGGATCTTGTGCACCACATGATCCTGGGACTCCCAGAATATGGTTGGAATCAGGCATCATAATTATTGTAATTTCACAATTCACCTGCCTTTGCATTAAATTGTGGAAGTTATCTTTGCTTTGCTTTGCTTTGATACATTATTTGATATATGCTTTATTTGACCCACCAGATGGTACAGTAGAATGGACAGATTAGGAGCAATTACAGTTGAGAATATAATGGACTACATTTGAACATTGTGCATTTATTGTGAAGCATGTCCAAATCCAAGGGTTGTAATTAGTCTCTTCATTGATCATGGTGTGTTGTAACATGCAATAACAATAACGTTCCCCTTAAAATCCAGAGGTGCTTGCACCTTGGTTGATTATCCATCCATTATTATCATTTTAATTGTGGATTTGCAAAGAAAGAATGCTTCTCTCTGCTCGTGCGTGAAATGAAAGTGAGCATCTGAAATGAATAACCATTATGTTGTATTTTTTTTAAATGTTCAGATATGCACAAGCATAATGCTAATTCACATTGTAATCTTTATTTATATATCTTGCATGTGTTTGCACTGCTACATGTTCCATGTGTGTAAGAGTTTGTGCCACTTGCAGGTATAAGATAGGGCTGAAGTCAAATAGGCTCGCTAGAGAATACTAACTTTCATTGTTGAATACATTTGGGATTCCTTACATCTCTTTTTTTACATATTTAAGTGACATCCACAGTTTTGCTAGCACAGCTCAAATGATAAAAACAACACTTGACTGTGTTAGTGCATGGCCATATCACAGAATGCAGATATTGGCTCTGAACATAAGTTACCATATCTTAACAAATACTAGCTGAGCCAATGCTAACCACATTGGTAAACATAATTATCATAAGGTACACTATTTGAAATATAAGTTCTAAACATTACTAAAGGGTCTGTTATAGCTGCAATCTGCATGTTGCAGTGTTGCAGTGTTTGTACAGCATGTGGACCAATGGGAGTGCTTATACTTTATTTAGTTCATTGACATAAAATGCCTTAGTGACTGTCGCACATAGACTCCAGTCCAGGTTATAAAAACGATTAGGAGGCAAATGGAAAGATTTTCATGAACTGCAGCGCGTTGAATCATTATTGCGTTATCTCAATCTGACAGAAATAGCAGTGAAACAGACATTTAGTTTCATGAAATGTTGAAGATTGTCACTTAACAAAGTGAAATAACAAATGGCAGCTCAACAACCCAGGAAAGCAGGACTAAATGAAAATAAACTGTTAAAAATGTTTGGACCTTGCAGTTGCATGTTTTTTGGCAGCAACCCCCTGGTCAATTACAATAGACCTCCTGGGACCTGCTAACCCCAGAGGAGAATTATGCGTTTTATTTTCCACCTTGATGCAAATTAGCTTTTTTAGACATCTACTTGTCTCTACCTGTCAACATGTTTAAATATGTGCTGCTTTCTTCCCTTAACTCAATGTGCTTCTTTTGTTGTGAAATGCACATGCTTTGTTCTGGTTTCGTTTTATTTTTTTTCCTGTCAAGTGTGTCACTACGGAAGTCAGCTAAATCGTCTGTAGCCTCCTATTAATATTTAACGCTTGCTGGTAACTGAGTTGAAATGGAGCAGTTATATTTTCTTTCGTTGATATTAATATTGAGCATTATGATGGCATACCGTTCCCCCACACAGAAAGAATTCAATACAGAGAATTTCTCTTGGGATTACTGAGGAGATGGTGTGTGGAAGGCCTCCTCAGCATCCTAATATTTAACAAAAAGGGATGGAAGTAAAAGTGTGCAAACAAAGACAAAGGCTTAGGTAGTTTATGGCTTTTTAAATTAGCTAATGTTTTGTTGTGAAATGCTGTCAGCACTGTAATTTGGTATTTGAATACATTCTTACCTCTGTTTATGATATACAGCAGTGTTCAAATTACGCTGAGGCCCGGGATTTCCTGGCCCCCTTAGTTCTGGCCAGGGCATCCCTATTTCAATTTGAAATCACAGGTTGGGCTCGTAAGAAACACCACTTTGCTTAACTTTTGCTCTCGTATTGCAGGGGGTGCTTCTGATCAAGCCCTGACTTATATTTATAAGGTTTATGTGTTTCCAATTATTCAGCTTACCTGTGCCGATTCTGTTATAAACTCCTTTATAACTGAGAATTTTCCGGTTGCCGTGACTTCTCATTCATTGTTCCGCTCCTTAAACAGCCAGCGACGCAGTTTTTGTGCAATGAATATCAACCAAGATTAGACCTATATTGTCTAGCATGGGAATGTAAATAATTTCCGTGTTAAATTTGTGATAGGCCTAAGGAATCCGCATATTTGGACATAGTTTTACAAAAGCCTAATAAAAGGCAATTGGTGCATATACCAAAATGCAGGAAATTAAGTGTTTGACCCTCAGAATTTCCTGGGGAAAACGCCCCGCTTCATGTGTCCACCCCCGCTACCCAAAATAAAATCTGTAAGGTGGGCCCCCCCAGGAGCTGGGGAGTAATTCGAACATTGATATACATTACATATATGTGTGAATCACTTGCTTAACTACGAATCCAGAGTGCTAATCATACAGTAATATGGCAGAGAGCCCAATATGAAGCTAACTCAGAAATGTGGGATGTTTTATTATCTACTAACAGCAGGACCTGCTATTCACAGTCCAGCATGTGAATGGCGAGCTGCTGAGATGTTCACGCCCTGTCTACCAACCGTCTGCTCAGTTCTATATTCTGGAGACTGTTTGTCTGGTCATACAGTTACTAAATACATTTGTTTATTTAGTTTTTATATGGCTCAGGGATCCCCCAGTGGCTTCCGGAATGATTGACTCATTTTGAGAATGTTTTGTTTTTAGATTTTATTCATGTCATGAATATATTTTTCAATAAACCTTGTGATTGTTTATATATAAATACATTTAATGCTGTCTCTCAAACCCCATTTTTTGAGTGTTAAGATAGCCGAGTGGGTCACATTCCACTCTAGTCCACTCCCTAGAGCTCCGTAGCGTGTGGACAGTTGCATTTCAAACATCAACAGCTTGGGCAGAAATGTTGCTCTGTGTGCAAGGCAAATATTTGAATTACACAGATGCCAGGACATTGACATGAGAATAGCAACAAACTGACAACTGAGAAACGAGATGTGACAGTGTGATTCTAAGCTAGCTCGAACCATCGACGCCACCGTCATAGCACATGCCGCAGTTGTGAACAGAAGAATCCAATGGGGACACCAAGACACCATTTATGGAGGGGAATGCTGTGATTTCTCTCGACAGAACAAAGCACAGAAAGGTTTTTTGTACGAATATGGAAATAGGGCAGTGCAGTGCAAGGGTCCTCTGAGACACTTTAATTATGAATAGAAAATGAGAGGGAGAGGAGATGGAGATTTTTTTAAACTGATGTTATAGAGACAATGACACTGAATGGCAAAGAAATGTCAAAGGAACCTGGGACGTGTTTAGATTAAACTTAATATATGAGTGAATATAATGAATGTTACAAAGACCACCATTCTGCAATTCTCAGCACACACATATGTAAAGGTGAAGGTGATTTTTATTGTCACATGCACATACATGTAGCAAAAGCCATCCTCTGCATTTAACACATCCCTCAAGGGAGCAGTGGGCAGCCACTGTGCAGCGTCTGGGGACTGGGAACTCCTGGTTGAAGCCAGTGTCACTGGTCAAATGGCACTGGCTGGAGGGTGAACCTAACATGTTTTTTGATAGTGGGGGAAACCGAGCACCCGGAGAAAACCCACGCAGACACAGAGAACATGCAAAAGACATGTTCAGTATAAAGTGAATTTATATAGTTTGAACCCACAAGATAAATTATATTTAAATAACCTATGAATGGAAAACCTTCAATTGTGGCACTGGCATACAGAATGACGCCAAATGATTTTTGTCAAATTTCATACATTTGCCATTGTCAAATTTATTTTCACATTTTATATACAGTTCTGTATAAATTATACAGTAATAATACAATTATTATGGCCATTTACAATATGTGTTGGTATATTTATAGACAGTTCTGATATATTATAAATTGCTTTACTGATAAGGAAAACATGACTTACATGTTTGCCCAGGAATGTCAGAGAAATCAATGCAATCACATAATTTTCTTCATCATTTTACACACTTTAAAGTTTTTCACAATGTACACTGCTCAATTTGTGTCCAGAATTGCCCTGGTTGAGTCCACTGTTACAAAATGTGTTTTAGCTTGAACCTCTGAGACAGGTATTGTTTAGTCAAAAGCCAAGGTATGGCAATGTGACATGACAGTTTTAACCAAGGGTATAGCTTTGACTTTGACTTGAATATCGGCGGGGCACATTAACTGGGGGATCTGTGGTTCCTCCCCCAGGATATGTTTAGCCTCAAACACTTAATTCCCTGAATTCTGGTGAATTGTTATGCAGCTGTATCAAGTTATGGGACGGCATTATAGGAAGAGAAATATCAGAAGTTCAAAGGTGCTGTGATAGTCTTTTATAAAACAAATTCTAAATAGAATGTTTCACAAATTTAACATGGAAATAAGACTGCATATTGGTATTTCAAAGAGCGGAAGGAAACTGGACAAATCTTCCAGTTCTAGTACTGTGGTTAATACATTGATTTTGCATCTGTCGGCTGCTCTGCGGCTAATACTCATTTTTGGTTACATTTTTTTTCTCTCATTAAGATATTTTTATTGTTATTTTTAAGGTAATCCAGGGATATTAATTATACACCCAACATTTTTTTGCTATGGTAATAGGACAATCTAACATTTTAGAGTGCTTTTCACATGGGAATTGGGATCCCGCTCTCTGTCCTGCCCGCCTCTCATGTGAAAGGCAAATCAATTGCAGAGTGACGGAAGCGATGGGTCTGGTTTTGAGGTAACCATGAGAACAGAACAGTTAACAACATTGTAGATGAACCAAAAGATAGATGTATCACACAATCACACCATCATTTAGGTAGCCTAGCTAGCGCATACTGGTATGCTGAAGTGGTTGGTGTCAGCCTTTTCTTTCTTTTTTCTTTTTTTTTTTAAACATTAAAATGCTTCCAACTCAATGACGTGACCTTGAATAAATACACGGGTTAATACACGGGTATGGTTAATACACGGGTTAATACACGGGTGTGGTTAATAGACAAGTTTATTTTTTAAAAATTACATAAAATACTGACCTGCGGTTATTATATATATACGGTGCGGTTAATAGTCGGGAAATTACGGTATTTGTAAAGCAGAAATTATCAATTCTTAGGGCCGATTCATAGTCTACACAAGCTACGCGGACATGAACGCATCGAGCTATGCAAGGAGGGTTTGACACGTACTTGCGTAGCAAAATGTGTTGTCTGCATTTTTGTAATGCAACACAAGCGCGCCTGCCATTTCACACGTCGCAGTGAGGGCCACAATGGGAAAAATGTAGTCTCTCTATGTTGCTCTACCAATAGGAACGTTTGTGTAAACTTGTTAGCAATAAGATAGCTATGTAAGTGATCTGCTGCAATACAGTAGATCATATGTTGCATGGAGAGAAATAGGTTCCACATTTGAGCTATAGGAAAACTAAAAAATAAGTGGAGGCATATTAGTGACACGTTTGTGCGGGACTAGAGTAATTGAATAAATGCTCAAAATATGCAGTTATGTGGGGGTATATGCCAATGTACCATTCTCGGACAGTGTCATTATTAATTATTTTGCCGCAGGAGTAATAAAATGACGTTGTCCTCTTCAGTAGCCTATTTGAATACATCCAAAACTGATCCCACTGTACTGATTGGTGACAAGCAGATGACTAGCAGATGCAGATAATGGGGTAGCAAATTACTTCTCAGGTCATCTGCTACCCCCTGCTGGATGAAAGCGTATCGCATCTGAAAAGGCTTAGCGCACCAACTGACGCGTTTTCTATGTATTGAGATTAGATGCGTACCATGCGTAGCCCTTGAATTTGCATTTGCATCCGCATAGCTTGCATAGACTATGAACGAAGAACAAACTAAGGCGATTCAAGTGAAATTCTATTTTTTTAAGCTGATCCCAAGGTATGGCAGCTGCCATACCTTGGGAATGCCATACCCAATTGTTCACAATGCTCTGAGAGCAAATGGCTGTCCCATGCACGAGTGTTGAGTTTTGTTATTTAATGGTGTGTTTCAAATGTAAACTGTGAACTGGTTTGGAAATCTTTGGTTTTATTTGATATACTGTATCGCAACATCTGAAATGCTGTCCATACAGTAAGTTCTTATTACATTCTGTGAACACACTATATAATAAATGGTATCATTATTATTGTAAACGAGTGTGGCGTACTAAGGTAGGTGTACAGTATATTATTTAGACTGTATGTATACAAATTATTATATTAGCGGCAGTTCAGTAACTTAATTCAGAATGCCCCTGAGAGGCTAAGTGTTGTAAGTTTTGTTTGTGACACGCTGCTGTGGATCCACGACTCCTGAGTCATATACATATTTTACCTTTTATTGTGGTGGTAATCACCATAGTGCTTTACAGGGTAATAGAATATAGACTTACATTGTTGTTTTACTTGTACTGCGTTGCAGTCAACAAAAAGTTCACGCTACAAACACTCACCCTCTCTGCCCACGTACACTGACGAACAAGTTTAAATGGGTTACATTTCCCTGTAACCCAGTGACGTGTAGCCATGTGATGTGAAGTACAGCAAAAGAAAAAGAATACCGTAAATAACCTAAGCCTAGACACCAACTCGATAATGTGTACAGACTTTGTGGCACCTACATATTATATGAATGTGTATGTTTTAAACCATGACACCCTATAATGTATTTATTTTAGGGAAAACCTGCTTTTTGAACCTTTAACATTAAGTGCAGTGGCGGCCGGTGAAAAACATGGGGGGTGGGTCGCAATTTTGGTGCTTTTATATATCCCTCCCGCAGGCCTATGGGTCAACATAGCACTTTTTTTTTTTTTTTTTTTTGCCAGTAGAGGGCGCCAAACACAACACGGACATACGACGTTCTGCGGAGGGATATAC
>JAODUE010078959.1:0-14891 GCA_027564755.1 Amblyopsis hoosieri
AGGACTAGGTGGAGAGATTATATCTCCACACTGGCCTGGGAACGCCTCGGGATCCCCCAGTCAGAGCTTTCCAATGTTGCTCTGGAAAGGGAGGTTTGGGGTACCCTGCTGAAGCTGCTGCCCCCGCGACCCGACTCTGGATAAGCAGATGACGATGGATGGATGGATGGATGGATGGATATTATATATTAGGGCTGGACGATTATCCAAAAAGTAATCAAAACCAATATTCAACAACGTGATTTTCGATTTTTTAAAATCCTGTTCAATCCTGTAAATAGGAGGACGCGTGTTTTACAGATAAGCATACTTGTCGGGACCCGGACACTCGTGACAATCCCAGGCACATCAATAAATGAGCAGCATCTACTGATAAATGCTGCTGTTATTAAAAATAGTAAGTTTTTACAAAATCTGCTGTTAATACTACCTGGTGTGTATTCCTTATTTATAGTGCTATGGTGTATTCACGTAACTCCGCCCGTCTAGTCAGCTGAATGGAAGCATCATAGAGCAGAACTCAAACAAAAGCATAACAAAGGCCAAAAAAAAAAAACCTTAATTAATCGTAATCGAGGTACAATGTTCAATTATTCGTGATTAGGTCAAATCGCGCAGCCCTAAAATATATTAGAAAAATAAAAATAAATAATATATATACAGTATATACTCCCGGCGCTCATTGAAATTAATAACGGCTGTCGCTTTGTAGCTGGCAAAGTCACTGAATTTTAATGAATTTCCATGTTCTCTCAAATACAGTAGATGCTACATCGCTGCTAGTGTCTTCCAATGTGTCTGGGGCTTTTTGCTAGAGAATTCAATGCTAGTAAGAAAAGCAATGGCGGACATCGCAGATACTAGTTTTCTCAAGCCGTGAGTTGAGATAGTCAGATGGAGGGGCAGAGGACTCCTCTGCCCCTCCATCTGACTATCTAGGGGGCGGTATGAAGGGCTTTTGACATCAAGAGCCCTGCAAAATCAAAACAACTAGCTGAAAGTCCTATAGGCTTCTCCAAAAATATGACTGAATTGTCTCATTTCATTTTTGTGGGTTAATAGACACTCCAGATACCCACATTTAACAGTAAAATATCTGAAATGTGTTTTAATTTATTTATTATTTTATATAAATTTTCCCCCTTTAAAATAATGATACAGTATACAATAATTTGCATTATCACTGACAGAATCTACTTATAAGAGATGATAATGACAAAAGATCATTTTACACTGGTCTGGCAAGAGCAACATTATTATTATTATTATTATTATTATTATTTAAGATGTATTATTTTGAGAGCAATAAGCCACATGTATGCAGTGTTTGTCTCACAGACAAGAAGGTTGTGAAATGGCCCTTTGACAATCCTACAAAACAACAATAAAGATTATGTGGGCTCCTTCCTCTTACTTAGCATGGGTGGATCAGATAAACTAAACAGAACACCAGCCTTGAGTGGTTCAGCCCTGAGTCTCAAGGTTTCTCCTTAATTACCCATAAAGGGTAGATTCTAGAAACCAAACACTAGCCTAATGCCTTGCAAAGTGTGGTGTTTTATTCTGAATAAGAAAAGGCTTGTCTCTGGAAAACCACCACAATAATATATATACTGTATGTTTGTTTGGTTTGGAGGGTCCTCTTCCCAATTATGATGTATTATTCCCCAGCATTTCTAGACAATCACATACAGTGACTGGAAGGAAAGCGCTCAAGGATACAAAACATCATTGACATCGTCTGATGTAGCCTACACTGTACCCGTTTAATAAAGTTCAACTTGTGAGCACATTTCTTTTTCAACACACTATGAAGCGTTTTGGCACACTTTATGTCCATACACTGACAAGAGACAAATAATCAATAAGTTACAGATTAGTTATATCCAGAGGACTCATTTACTAATAATCATGCAATTAAACAAACATTTTGAACAGCTTCAATAGGCTTTAAGCCTACTACCGGTAGCCATAATTGTTCTGCTTACAAGACCACCCCTTGTGGATAATTGTGGCACATAAAACGTTTGTGGCGAGAAGAAGGTTAACTCTTATCAAATGTAATCTGCCATAGCACTATGCAGAATAAAATATACAGCACTTCTGCCAGAGAAAAGTTGGGCGTCAGCTGCCTTGCAAAGCTTCATTTCTGCCATTGCTAAATATAAGCATGAACATGAAACTTTTTCAATTTCACTGTCTGTTCGTTAACTTCCACAACTGCTATAGATATCTATTTCAAGTAAAGACATGCTTTGAATAATGCGTGTAGGACGTATCGATCAACCGCTACCTGAGTGTTGTGTTTACTTACCATCTTCCTTTTCGTCGAACACTGGTCTTTTTGAAGAACTATTCGCGCCCATCCTCTTCTTCCACTTGCCCCAGTGAAACATTGATGCGTGAGCTCAGATAGCATTCCTTGCCCCTAGAAAACTACAGCTCTGTTGTGGGCACGGTGCTAAAATACATCGCACTACTAGTGTCCATTATTCTCTTGCATTTGTGGACCAGGAAAACCACAGTACCCGGTACCGACTACTGCACTGCAAAATTAATGAAATTGCTGCTTGTATTGTTCTAGCTTGTCAAAAATACTCGATTCTCTCCTCTTCCGTAACCAACAATCAAGTGATTTATGTTGTTGAGGCTGCGAGTGTGACAGTAGTTGGCCAGTGACTCTAGTCGACGTAGCTCGCACTGTCATGAAAGTGAAAGCTCAACCGCGCAGTGGAGGAAATGGTTCAGTACTACTGTGTAGCACTGTTTCATACCACTAATTAGATGGGTGGGTGGTGCCATGAATATCTCCACGACATGGACATTTTGTAATGGGTCATATTGTTCATAGTTAAAGTTGTGCTAATATGAATAGGCTAATATGACAAAATACCCCTCACAAATAGCCTATGTGATTGATGATGCATGCATCATAAATTTAGTTTAAACGTACGATGCATACATACATACATATATTACATGTAAACAATTAGTAATTAGGGCATGCTTTCTAGACTAATTTTTAAGGACAATTAATTGTAATTAGTATTGTTAGTCTTACTATTAACAATAATCGTGTAGTATTGTTATTATTACTAATATGAACACCACATTATATTACTTACACTGTTGTGTGATTATTGCAATCTAACTTCATATTATTTTTATTTTAGAATTCGCTTTTGTAGTCGCATTTGGCTCTGTTTGAGTATTGATGGTTGCCGTAATTATTGTTGTTTTGATCTGTTACTATGGTGATGATACAGCGGCACACTAGAGAAACTTATTTGATGTTTCCAATTTACATCCATTGAAATCAACAATAACCGGTTCATAAGAAATGAGTAAATGGTCGTCATTTAAAACAGGTCAAAATATATCAGTTTCATTGTACTGTTACTGTAGGTGTTATAGTAGACAACATTAGTATTTGCCTTTTTCACTGTACCGTAGTGTTACTGTTAGCAAGTATAGCTATGTTGGCGAGCTGGGGTCTTTCAACAGCTGGAGAAATGTAGGACTTTCAAATAACAAGCCAGAGTTATTTTATATTAATAATGTAAATTTAGAATTAAAGTACTTGGGCAATCAAAATTATTATACGATATTGCATGACCTCTCTGGAAATGGAAAACATTTATTCTAGTTATGACTGACTTGGATAATGTTATATGATTTTTCCTATTATAGACACCACGAGGGAATGATGAGATTGCTGAAATTATATGAATAATGGATCCTGTGATGAAAATTGACTGTATAAATTAACTATATCTCAACATATTTCACAATGTCATTCTGGGAGAAAGAGGACATTCCTGATCTACCTGAGTATACTGAGGAACTCCCTGAAAGTGACACATCAGAGACACTATTTCTCAGCAGAACTAAGTTAACAAATGTGGAAATTATTTTAAAAAATACCAATATAAAGGTCAGCATTTATGTATTCTACTCTGCGCCTCAAGCACATACTATAGCCCATGGTCTGTGCATTCTCTTAAAGAATATCTGTCTACCTGTATTTGCTATCAATTCTAACTATTATTATTGCCTTAAGAATGTATACCTTGAAGGCAATGAGATATCCCATCTACCAGATTGCATGTTTACCAACATGCCCAACCTTATCTGGCTAGACCTCAGAAATAACCAGATAACATCAATTCCAGCAGCAATTGGCTTGCACAGGTACGTTATTTGCTTGTTTTTTTAAATATAACATTTAGTTAATGACAAAAGTTGACTATTGTTCATTTGTTTATGGTTGTTTATTTAAATATCAGTTAGTGTTCTTCTGCTATTTTAGTAGCATAACACTAATTAAAAACAATTAATTTGCTCTTTCAGGTGTCTGAAATCACTGTTGCTAGAAGGAAATCCTATCTCAGAACTTCCTGCAGAGCTGGGTGAGTTGTGTCACCTTTACCATTTTCTTAGACATCAAATTAGATTTCACAATATCAGTTTCAGCCAAATCAGGATGGTTTTAGTTTTGCCTGGCTAATTTCATCAGTTGTCATTGGCAAACTCTTTTACTGTATGTGAACAACACATCTCCAATGTTTAGTATATGTAGTTACTGGATAGTATGTGATGTCTACATGTGTTGTTTACATGTAAAAAGTCTCTCCTTGATCACATTTCTTGTATTTGACCACAATGACCTTGTCAAGATTTGTAGCTCTGCTTCCCTGTTTGTATTCTACATGATCATGCATTGTACACACATATCACTATTATTACTGTCAAAGTAAATCGTTATGGTTTGAGATAACTGACTAAAATATACATTTTAATTTTTATATGTCTTCTTCCTAGGTAACGTGACTACCCTCAGAGCTCTTAACATAAGGCACTGCCCCATCAAGTTTCCAGCACAGGAGATAATACACAAGGGACTACAGTGCATACTGCAATACCTCAGGAGCACATTGGCCTCCAAGTCTGATTCAGGTGAGCAAAGCCAAAGCCGCCAGCTGAACTTGTACAGTGGCACGTCAAGGTGTTCTCTATGCACACGCCCTCTGAAAGTGTCCTAGCCATCTGCTCTTTGCACAAAAGAAAAGAGAGGCTGGAAACAAAAATAGATCCATGCCCTGGTTCCACTTCAGTGGTGTGACTTCTGTTCCCTTGGAGACAGTCGTGCCAGTCAGCTGACTGCCCCACCCCCTCTCCCCCATAACCACTACACCTCTCCCCCGCATCCTCCTCCCACTCGGTTCCAGCAATCGCTGCAATATTTTTGGCTGGATGTAAATGATCGATAACCTCTGGGCTCTACACGGGGGCTTTCAATCATCAAGCACTCTATCCAGCTGATCATCTAGAGTAGCCCAAGACAGCCCTCCACAGGAAAAGTTGTTGCTGCACTTTGAGCAACATCAAACTCCTCAGTCCATCGACTAGTATTTATCTCTGTCTACAGGGTGCATGTGTCCAGGGATTAATAACTCATATTTTGCATACCATTTTTATTACTGAACCACCACTAAGAAAACATGAGTGGTGCACAATGCATATACACAGTTAATTTCAGCTTCAAAAATTGCATTAAAGCATATTGTCGCATAATTACTCACCCTGTCTGTCACCCAGCGCACTTTTCTGCCAGCAAAACTAATTGTTAGAATTCAACATCCAGTGTTTCCTATCTGACTGATTCAAGTTATCATGTGTATAACCCTGGTGGGCAAACACAAGCCCTCAATTAAACATTGCTCAATCTTTCTTGCGGTTTGTCAATTTGTATTGACATCAGCAACACAAGCAGCCTAAAACCAATGTCCCTATATGGGACAAATACTTCTCTAGCCTTGGCCTAGGCCATGCGTTCCTGCTATGACTAGCGCTAATGTATGTTGTATTTGACATTGTCATGGTTGCTTTGTTGGCAGACAAATCAAAGCATGGCAATGAGGTGCCCCCCATTGAGAAGCTCCAGCTGTCAGAGGTGGGGCACTGCAGTACGGAGCTGTGTGGCGAGGTGGTTGATGAGGAGGATCTACAGAGGTTCAGGGAACTGAAAGAGAAGATCATCCTCATGGACAAAGCTGAGCTGGTTTCTGGAGCCTTAGTGAACCCAACTAGGACAAAGCAGGAAGATGACAACCATCAGTTAATGTCAATGAAAAGGTATAAAATAGATGACTGACCGTGTTAATAGACGAGGAGCTATATCCAGTTGTAGCTTTTCAAGTTGAAATTGTCTTAACGCTAAGGGTTTCCAGTCTTGTTTTTCCTCAAAGTTAGCCAGTGCATTTTCTCTACAGAGCCCACATTTCAAGTGCTGTTAATGTTTTGTATTGAAAACATTTTAAAGAGGTACTGTAGGTCATACACTTTTTGTGAAATGTACCAAATATCTCCTTGTGGCCATCCACTATCTTACTGTTCTCTATGCATCATGCTAAACAAAGAATCTGTATTCTACACAGCCATGGCTCTGTAAATAGGAACACAAACAAAGTAGTAGTAATTACAATACTCTAGCCTGCACAATGCAATGTGTGGGGGCGGAGCTAATAAGTGAGCACCCTATTGCATTGAAGGGAGAGGTGTTTTTTTGTTTTGACTGAGTTCAAATAACAACAAGCTTTCTCTGACCATACCTTTAATGATAGCAAACACAATGGATGTCTGAACCAATAAAAGAGGTCAGAAAGACCTTGGCACATGCACACACTTACCCCCTTCTTTTTTAAATGATCAAATAAAAATGCTGTATTGCAGTGTTATTGCTGTTCTTATCTACGGGAGGCGTTTGGTTTTAGTCAAGAACTTTTGTGCTGAGGTCTGTGGTTGTGCCGGAGGAAGATAACACTGCTTAGCATCTTGGACTGGATAGCATAAACTTTTAATGACATTCTTTGACCGTGGGATAACAATCTCCCAGGTGGTCTGGCTGGGGCTCAGAGCACTGCACTGCGATAAATAAAAAAGCATTTTGTTATGCTTTTCTTGACAGAAAAAAAGAGATTTCCAAGGCCACCATGCTTCCTGAGAACCATTTTGTCTCCCTTCCCGCCAAGAGGTCGCAGGAGAGGAGATTAGCTGTGATGAAAACACTGAAAGAGAAGCAAGACATCATAGAACAAAAGAGAAAGTAAGTAGGTAGACAGACAGACAGACAGACAGACAGACCTCGCAGTCGAGCAACGCATACAGTAGGTGTGTCAAATAACCACAAGCAATGATTACTACTAGTACTTCAGCAAACCACACTGTAACTCTGATTCATTAGACATGAGAAGTGTCTGACTTTGTCCTTCCTGCTGCTGTAGAGACAAGGATTTGCTTCAGGAATGGCGCAAGCAAGCCAAAAACATGCAGGAAAAGAAAACTTTGGAGTACAAGCAGAAGCAGTTAGAGAGACAAACCAGAGAAGAGGTAATTTAAAGTATGTTACAGGTAATCACTTAAGTTGCTACTGTAAAAAGCGGTCATAGTCTTGTAGTTAAACAAGTGCCTGACAGCCGGCAGAGTCATAGCCCAGTGATGGCTCATTTAATTTATGTAGTTAGACATGTTAGCCAGCAGAGGGCAGCAAAGCACCAAATGAGTCCCAAACTGTCATGTCAATGTAAGTTAATTTTAATTCATATGAGCACATTCAAACTGTGTTTACATTTACACAGCTAAAGTAGTGAAAATATTTGTGTTTTCTTACTGAAGTTAGTGTTATACATGTAGGCGCACACAAATGCATGTTAAAAAAACGTAATTTATTGGCCCAAGGATAGCATAACATGAGTTCTATAACAAATGAATGTGAAAATGCAATATCCACTCATTTATAAATCAAGTCAAATATCGAAAACCTATAAGGTATAAGGCACACTTATGTTTTTAAGATTCATGTGGAATACTAATTAAGATCTCTCCTCTGCTGCAGGAACAAGACAGATCTGCACAGACGTTGCAGAGGTCATTCATGTCTCCAGAGGAGCGTGAGAAATCCAGGTATTAAACAGCAGATTATGACACAAGGCAAATGTACAGCCACCTCAGGCCCAGCCCTCATTATCAGAAACATAGAATTGGTCCATATCTGTTGAATATACAGTATAACCTGTCTTCAAGCATGCTTGGATAGGTAAATGGACTATGTAGTCAACAAAGTACATACTGAGCAGTCTCTGTGATCATCTGTGATACTGATACATAGTATAAACATCTGTTTATCCTTCTGACACTGTTTTATGTACAGTACATTTATTTTATAGTATGCAACAGTTGGGTGTTTTCAAGTGGCTAGCTAGAGACACCCAGTGGAAGCAGAATGCGTCTACAGCCCAGTCCAGTTGTCTTTTGTTCTTTTTGGGCTATATTTAGCCTGTAAATTGCCCAGAGATGGGAAACACGAGGGTGACACATGCATGTATAATATAGCTATACTTTTCATGGTGAGATACAGGCTTCCCTTGACTTCCTGGCAGCAATTTGTGAAAGTGTGGTACTATTCCCACCCTGACACGGTTTCGCATCTACACAGTTAGCCATGCTACTATTGTCAGGCTGCCTTGAGATTTCTAATAGTCAACCCTGTATATATATACTTAAGTATACAATAAATCTCCAGAGAATAACTGTAGTCTAATTTAGTGAATTTAGTGACTAGAAGTGATTTTAAGATGTATTCATACACTGGTATGGTTCTTGAATCTGACCACCTATAGCATCACATTCGTCACTACATACAATGTCTTACAATCACAGCATTCAGTGCAAAAATATTGTATATAACATGTAACTGCTTAACACTCTTAGAGCTGCCCGCGACCGAGATCTAGTGGAGCGTGTCCGTCAGCACATCCATAGGATGCAGGAAAGAAGCAAGAACCCCATGGGCACTGTGGCAGAGGAAAAGACAGCAGCAGAAAGTGATCTGAGCCAGGTGCATTACAATAGACAAATTGTCAATGACTTCATGGCAGTGTTAATGCTATAGGTCTAATATTGCACCTCTTTAACAGCTCAGCAAGTTGCATGCCGAGGTTTTGGACAGGAAACGAGGAAGAGATGTGGAGTATAGATTCACCGCCTTCACTGGAGAGACCTGATTACATTGCATTAAATCTAAGAAAAAGCTATATGAGTAGTTTGTTGTTTCTGGTTTGTGTAGTTCATGCTCGGTTTTGAGCCTTGAATAATACTATAATAGTGCACATTTCTTGTTTTCCTCTTATTTCATGTATTGGAGGGTTCAACATTAAGCAACAAGTTGCAATGTCAATTGCTGTTTATTTATGGGATTGGAATATGGAATTAAATTGGATAGAATGTTAATTTAGTGCTATTCATTGTTTAATGGCAAGTTGTAGTGCTAATATTGTGGATCTAAATAAGTAAGATACTGTAGCCTATAGTATTTGTGAAAACAAAATATGTATGTAACCATAAATAATCTGTGGCAGCATGCTTGTATTTTAAGGCTTTTTACGTAAAAAAAACACTGAAATTAAAATATCATCAATGGATCTAATAGTTCCAAATAATACAGAAGGGTAGGCCTTATCTTGGAGGATTTTTGCTCCTCGCATTCTGTGTGATGTCACCAGTGGCAGAACTGTTGTAATTGACTTGGTGGGGGTGATGGCGTCATTTCATGCCCTGGTGTAGCCTCCCGTGCTCGGAAAGAGAAGGGAGTAGGAACGTAGGCCGACGCGATCGTGGCTCCCTTGGCCGGGATCGATCACCGCCAAGCCGGACAACTCACCCCGGAAAATATGGAGGCTGTGGCCGAGGAGCTGCGGGCCGGCTCTCGGGTACCTGTCACTATCGATCAAATAGTTAACGATACACTGGTGGTGACGCTAACCTACCGAGAAAGGAGCTACACAGGGATATTACTTGATTGCAACAAAAAGTAAGTAGTTCTTATTTTCCTACAACATTTATCAATAAAATAAAGTGCTAACCTTAGCTTATAGCTAATCTACCCGTATGCTAAGAAGTCAAAGCTAGTTACATTGCTAACAGGGCCTTCATACAAAAGACTAAAGGTATTGTAGCTGACAGGATAGCTATCTGGCTAGCTAGCTACCAAAAGCTAAGCAATGCTAAGCACTTTTAATAAGGAATGCGATTCTCATGCACGTATTGTTGAAAGAAGAAAGAAAGAAATAATACAACAAAAGTAGTAGTATAATGATTCAATTTTGTGGAACAATACCAAATGTCACTGGGATCATACAGCTCATTGTTAGCTTATCACCCAAACCAATAACGTATTCAGAAAAAATGCCTTAGCTGAACATTAAGAAAATATGAATTATGCGTTTGTTGAATCTGTGAACTCGTTCACATATTGTTACATTCAATCATTGCGTACTTGAATATAGATTATCTCAATTTACACAATGAGTTGTAGCAGTAATCATGGTAAAGAGCCCCTTAAAACAAAGCAGGTTTAAGCTTTTAACAATGTAAATGTCCAACCTCCTGGAAGTGTTTGTGTATAGCCTAACTGTAGTCTTTATTATAAGATGAATCCAATATGAGCAAGTGGATGGTTTGGGCTTTGTGTGTGACAAAGGGAGCCCTTTCAAGGTAGTAAGCAAAAAGGCCCAACATATTAAGGTCTAAAAGCCATACAGGCTTAATACAATGTCATCCCTATTGATATAAGCCACATTTTATCACCCTGTGTCATAATGTATGGCCTAGTGTTGCTCTTAATTACAGAGAACCTTACTGTAAAAGCCACTGGGCTTTAGCCTATATTTAGACGTGCAGAACCAGAAACTGATCAGCTTTTTGAAAACCCTTAGTATGCTTAAATGGTTTGTCAAGTGAGAGCTCAGGCTGACCCAAATGGCATACAACACAATGCTTTAAGGCCTATATGTTGGGCCTTGCCTTGAAGCTTTGACTGCCTTTTCAGTCATGGGTATGCATTTCCCTTTATTGTCTCCCATGTTTATTTCATGTCACAATTTCACCCTATGTATCATTGAGTTCCATCATGTCCACATTACAGTGAACACAATATGAAAACCGCTTAGTGAGGCAATGCCCGTTCAGTGGCTGTGTCCTTGTGCTGTGTTGAGCTAGCACTACATGTGCTCTGTCACAGACGCCACTGGGCCTATTGGTCTGAATGTGAAGGTTAGTGTGTGGCAGGCTTTAAGAGGTACAAATGAAAGCCTCTCGTGGCACACTGTTCTCTTGCTCACTGTGCCACTTATTATTGAGATATGCCTGCCAATTACTACTCTTGAGGGGGGGGACACTCCCTCCCCAAATGTGTCCTAATTAATAATCTAACAACACATAGGCCTAATCCCAGAGTGGATGTGTATGTGAAAACAACCTCAAATCTCTTGGCTCTTTCCCTACATCAGTGAATCCCGAGTGATTCATGGGATTGTTTTTGTTCAGTCAGATGTTGAGAAGGTGGGGGCTTCTGGGTATCCTGTAGTCTCTTTGTCTGCCGTCTCTTGCAAAACCCCCCCTTCCCCCCCCAGCACAGCCATATTGCTGTTGCTTGCCAACTACCTCTCTCAAAGGATCCTTTAGATGCCGGGCCCTTCCTTAGACGTGTCTGCAGGTCCACAGACCTGAAGAGTAGCATGTGAGTTCACTTATAGGCAGAGATGGGACTCAGGCTTGCTATTTTTCCCCTTGGCAGTAGAGTATCGACCTACCACCGCATGCTTGCTGCTGCCTAGCTTCCCAACCCCCACTCTTAAAGAATGTTAAGCATACAGGTGACAAGGAGAGCACTGTCCGCTTGGAAGCAACAAAACACAATGGTCAAATGGGTTCCTATCCACCAAATCTGGAGTTTTTCCAGATGTAGGCAAATTAAAATGGCAAAATATTTAATGTATGTCATATTGCTACACTGGATACCATTTTGAATTACAGTAATTCAGGAATCCTAATAGCAATACAGCTGACTTGTTATCTTTCAAGTGTCATAAACAAAATGGTGTCCAGAACGATTGCTGTCTTGGCGTGTGTGTGTGATTTGTGTACTTAATATAAGAATTACATGTGCATCGAGAATGCACGCCAAGTCTGAATCCATGCAAAAGATTGAGAATGAGATTTAGCTCCTCATTCTTGTTGTTTTCCTTTGTTTCTACCCTAGGACTGGACTATTCTGTCTACCAGATATTGCGTTAACATCGGGGGAATGCCCTGTATCAAAGCAGGCTCGTGAATTCCCTGACGTTGTGAGCGAGGAGCCCCTTCCCAAAGCTGCCAGCCAGTCACCACACAGACCAAAGGACGAAAACACTCTTCCTGAAGACGGCCCGGCGGGCGCACCTCTTCCCTGCCCCGTACCCACTCCGGTGCCCGCCGGACAGACTCCCTATCCTCCTTATTTTGAAGGAGCCCCGTTCCCCCAGCCGCTGTGGGTGCGCCACAGCTACAGCCAATGGGTACCTCAGCCGCCGCCGCGACCAATCAAGAGGAAGAAGCGGCGGGGGCGGGAGCCCAGCCGCATGACCATGAGCACCATCCGCCTGCGTCCGCGCCAGGTGCTGTGTGAGAAGTGCAAGAATGCGGTGAACAGCGACGAGGACAGCAAGGACGGAATGAGCGGCAACACCAAGGCCTCCAGGAAGGAGAACGCGCCGCACAACAGCGACACCGACGACGCCGCCGTCGCTAAGGACACGCCCGGCAAGGTCGCCAGGAGAGAGGACGTGGCGGCGGCGGCCACCTCCAAGGACGGCAGGCGGCGGGAAAACGCGGCGTGCGACAACGCCAAGCGCCTCAGGAAGGACAAGCGGGCGGATGCGGAGGGGGAGAGGTTCCCCGGCGGCGGTGACGTCATCCCCCACAGCCCAGTGATCAAGATCTCCTACAGCACTCCTCAGGGCAAGGGAGAGGTGATGAAGATTCCAGCCAGGGTGCACGGCTCCGTCAAGCCCTTCTGCCCCAAACAGCTGGTGCCCAACGGCCTGGAGGAGAACGGCAAGGCTCCCCCGGAGCCCACCAGGGAGCAGCGCCACATCCTGGACGCCACCAGGTCGGGCCTGACAGTCTCCATCCCCAAGCTGAAGCTCACCAGGCCCTTCACCACCGTGGGCCAAGACCTGCCCTCCCCCAAGATCTGCTTGAGGCCTCCCCCGAGGCAGAGCAAGGAGGGGCCGATGGAGTACCAGGCCGAGCTGGTCGGAGGCCGGCTGCCCCACTCGGAAGACTCCGGGGAGGGGAAGACCTCCCTGGAGTTGTGGTCGGGCAGCTCGGGGGAGGAGGCAGACCGCGGCCACGGCGATCTCACGCTGCTCATCAACTTCCGCAAGCGCAAGGCGGACTCGTCCAGCCTGTCGGTGTGCAGCAGTGACAGCCTGGACGAGGCCAAGTCCTTCAGCTCGGACGGCACGTCCCCGGAGCTGTGCGACCTGGCGCCAGGCGACGACCTCTCGGTGACCTCGTCCTCCGTGGCGGGCGCCGCCGGCGTGCGCGACAGCTGCAAGACAGTGCCGCCGCTGACCGTGCGCCTGCACACGCGCAGCATGACCAAGTGCATCACGGAGGAAGGGCACGCCGTCGCCGTGGGCGACATCGTGTGGGGGAAGATCCACGGGTTCCCCTGGTGGCCCGCCCGCGTCCTCAGCATCAGCGGCACCCGCAAGCAGGAGACGGCCACCTGCTCGGGCCAGTGGCCCGAGGCCAAGGTGGCCTGGTTCGGCTCCCCCACCACCTCCCAGTTGTCGGTGGCAAAGCTGTCTCCCTTCACGGAGCTTTTCAGGTCTCGCTTCAACCGCAAGAAGAAAGGCATGTACCGCAGAGCCATCCTGGAGGCGGCCAAGGCTGTAGGACACATGGGCCCCGAGATTACGTCGCTGTTGTCCCACTGCGAAACGTAGGTCAGTCCCTGTGATACGCTCTACAGCTATACATGTGGCTCTTTCATACCTAGATATACGTACGTATGTACGCATATAGCAGACTCTTATAGCCAAAGGGACTTGCAGTTAAACATATTTTGTATGCAAAGCGAACAACATTCTGTTAGAATAATGACAATACATAATACATCGACACTGGTATAGGGCACTGGCATTGAAATCACGATTATTTAACATGATTACTCCTTGACTTTGGAAAGAATGCATTTCCTGCCGGTTCCGATTTTAGCCGACTCCGATTTTCATACCATTTAAATATTAATTGTACTCTGTAATTTAGATGCAGATCTATTTAGTTGTTTATGTTTTATGGTCCCCTACGCTCGCCGTCCATCATAGTAATTTGTTTGTCTCTTAACTGTCAACGCGATAGAGGTAGTTTAATCATAGAACTATATAGAGTTTAACTGCCCGAACACGGAACCTTTTAATCTTCGAGCCACGTGTAATAACTGTCGCTACCGGTAGGCTACTCTACACACTATGCGTCGGCATCGCCAAACTGCGAGTCAACAACATGACAACTGTTGCGGTAAGGCTAAAGACTGCCTGTGAATTATATGAAGTGCCCCTACAACGGATATCGAAAATAGCTACATACGTGTTCATTGTTTCAATTTCCAAGATCCCATAAAGTTATAACTCACAGTATAATGTAATAAAAACAGCTTCTTATTGTTGCATACATTGCACACATAACCTTATGCCTACATACTCTTTTAAAATGTGTCATGGGACATTACAAATATGCCCAAAGTATTGTTGTTAATGGTGTTAATTGGTTAATATTATGTAAATAATTATTAAATATACAAATATTAAATTACAACCTGGTACGTATCGTTAACCGAATCATATTCTACAAGTAAAATGACAAGATCCATCCATCCATCCATCTTCATCCGCTTATCCAGTGTCGGGTCGCGGGGGCAGCAGCTCCAGTAGGGGACCCCAAACCTCCCTTTCCCGAGCCACATTGGAAAGCTCTGACTGGGGGATCCCGAGGCGTTCCCAGGCCAG
>JAODUE010078970.1:0-14891 GCA_027564755.1 Amblyopsis hoosieri
ATATACACATATATATATACATACATATATATACATATATATATATACACATATATATATACATACATACATATATATACATACATATATATACACATATATATATACATACATACATATATATACATACACATATATATACACATACATACATACATACATATATACACATATATATATACATACATACATACATACATACATACATACATACATATATATACATATACATACATATATATACATATACACATGCACACACACACACCTTTGTTTAACCAGGTAAAAGACTCACTGAGATTAAAATCTTTTACAAGAGTGACCTGGCCAAGAGTCCAGTTTAAGACGTCCACATACAACATGTAAATACCACAACACATGAAGAGCATAGAACTATCAAATTCAATTAGACGGAAAGCAAATACAATCCTTGTCCCATTACAAGGTGTATTGTTCTTCTGTGTTAATCCTCATTTAAAATCTTATTGATACAGTATATTATACCATTTTAATCATGTTTTTCATATTATTTATACTTTTAACATAAACAATCACATTTCCCTAGCAGTAACTCACTAGTCGATATGACTTTCACAGGGTTTAAAACATTTCCATGGTAACAGCGAGCTCTTACTTGCGAGATTAAAATTGTATCACGAGAATAGTGAGCTCCACCAATCAGAGACATTGTGGTTAAGTGTATTACTTCTCGTTGACATTGCAAATAAATCATGTTTAGCTTGTATGTTGCATGCATGTGTAGAGTTTCAAAAGCGTAATCCTTATGTTAAAGATGACAGTAAGTCAGTGTGTCCCTGATCCTTCTCCACTAGGAATGCATAGAATCACAAAGCTTCCCACTCCACTACAGGTAGGCATGGAGAGACCGATTGAGCCAATAAAAACAAGTAAAAAGTAGGCAAGCCTAGTTCAGCCATCATGAGCTGGCACTATAGGCCAATACATAGTTTAGCATGCAAGGTTCCGCTGTGAAACTTCCACCTACTGCATTACTGCCACCTACTGTCTACAGTACATGGTGTATTACCACCACCTACTCTAGTATGTAGCACATGCTCTTTTTAAACACGGTCAGTCAGTAGCTAAGCCACATTTGCTCATATTTGCGGGGCAACAAACACTACTTTTAAAAGATTTCTACAATAATATAATATGTTTAACATAGTATGACTTAATATAATATATAGTACAACTAGCATTTCTGCTGCCGGCTATTTTTTCTTAGAAGGGAAAGCTAGCGGGCCGTGAGTAGATATTTACAAAAGGTGTATTCCCTTACAGGACTATCTTTTTAATTAGTATCCAGAGTGTTGCTACCAAGTCCGACAAATGTAAATAGTGATGAGCTGAAGCAGGTGGAAGAGTGGGTACATACAACAATAACTTGCAGCTTCAACACAGCACAGTGTGTGTGTGCTACGCCAGAGATGGGGACTCGAGTTTGCGACTTGGACTCGAGTCGCACTTAAGTCGCACACACAGTGACTTCAGACTTGACTTGACAATCTTTTTAAATTAAGGAATTGACTGACGAACTAAGTAATTTCTCTCCTTTATTATCAAGCACGTAACATACTTCCTTCTCTCGCGAATAGCGCCTTGTTGACGTGGAGGCTTCCGTATAGCCTATGCTGTGCAGTTATTGCACAGAGGTTCGTGCGGACACAAACTTCAGGTAGTTAGGCTTACTATGGCCAACATACGTTTGCTTTTATCCATAAGATCAGTTAAGCATCAGTGATGAGATATTTGCTACAGTCAGGGTTTACATTGGGCTGGAGCCAGCCAGAGATCCGGTGGCTAAACGGTAGACTACACACAAAATGGTGTAGGCCTATAATTTCCATAACAGCCACCACCTAAGCTATTTGTTTGATTTTAAGCTGCTATAAACAGATTATTTCCTAATAAAACAAATAAAGCCTAATAAAACAAATAAATTACATCATTGCCTATGGCCCCCCATTCCCGAAAAATAGCGCTCCCTCACATACAAAATCCCAATTTAAACACGCTACAGCCAGAGCAATTCCTGACAGAAGAACATTAATCCATAATACAGGATCTCTTCATTTTCACGCAGCCCTGCCTCTGGTCTATTGTAGCTGCATGCTTATGTTGTTGCTGCTCTATTAGATATTTTAAAATAAATTATACAGCAGCAAACAACTACTGTATATTCTATGTAAAGATAGTGGATTAATTTCTAGATGCTGGTGAGCATGTGACATCTATTGGCAGAAAGGAAAATAAATTGGTTCTGCAGACCAGATGGCATGATTGAACTTGAACAAGACTTTGGCTTCTGAACAAAAGACTTGAGACTTGACTTGGAGGCTAGGTCAAAGACTCGGGACTTGACTTGGATTTGCAAAAGATCTTGTGAGCATCTCTGTGCTATGCTAGTCACATGCCTATAGTCATAACTAGGCTTCAAATACAGTAAGCCTGGGTAACACTAGGAAAGTACCAAATAAAGTCAAACCAGTCCAACCTTGTTGTATTGGCCTAATCTCTGTCAATTATGCCTAGTTCACACTACACGACTTTAGCCCAGTTTTTTGCTTGCCGACAAATATTTTGACAAAGCAGACAAAAGCCCTAGCTGAGAGGGGTTTGTGTCTTCTTCTGTCATCGCTCTCGTGAACGACTTCATGTAGAACTATTTACAACGCACAGTGTGTGACGACATGTTTGCAATGCGTCACTAAACCCGACTGGATATTTAGCTGTTTAAATATCTGGACCTGTCTGAGAGTCCAAATCATGTAGCGTGAATTGAGCAAGACATGGTAAAGAAGAAAACAATGGGGAGGAGTAACTGCCTTCGTGATCATAAATTAACGTCTTCACCCTTGTTGACTCAAGTTCAACGTTTCATTTGAATGATTTTCAATATATACAACCACATCAATAGTGCAAACTTTTGTGATTGAAAGAATATGCATTTGATGATAAATATATTGGCTCCATATTAATGAGGCAGGAACATACGGTATGCTATGTCCTGTTTGTGAGATATGCATTTTCTATAGCTCATGAGGCAGTCAATCTCAGAGCTCCAGTCACATTTGTTTACGTGAAACATATTTTAGAGTGTCAACGATCAATCATGTATTGTGAATCACAACGACTTCAAGACACTTGATTACAAGAAAGACAGTCATGTAGTATGTGCTGCACAGCGATCTAATGACTTTGAAAGTTGTGTAGTGAACTCAGCATCAGAGCACCAGACACTTTTTTATCTTATCTCTTTACATATGTTACCGTGGATATTACAATATGCAATTAACATTATGGATGTACAAACATGGTGGATAAACAATTAACATTAAAATTAAAATAAGATCACAGGTCTTCCCTAGTGTGGTACACTGCAAGGTATGCAGCCTATTTGCACACCATAATGAGAGGGTCGATAGGAGCTGTAAATAGCTTACTAAACAAGTTGTCCTTTTTCCTATATAGTAGAAATCCCTAAAGATCAGCCACAATATTAAAACTAATAACTGGTTTTAATGTTGCTGCGGATCTGTGTATTAGTTAGTTGAAACCATGGAAAATTAATGAAACTATACATTATCCGATATAAATACAGAGTGATTGTTCAGAATTAATTACTTCACAAACTGATATATACAGTACAATGATCAGCCACAACATTAAAACTAGTAACTGGTTGTGGTGGTGCATGATATATGTATGAAACCATCAAACCAAATGGAGAAGAATAACTACGGGATGGTATTTTGGTGTTAAACACACTATGCCGGATTTACTAACATCCCAAATAAAGAGTGCTAAATTGCGTGGGCATTGTATAATATTGCACATGTAATTTTAGTACATATTACAGGTGATCAGCTAAGAATTTTTGCATAAATTACAACTGGTGAAAACACCATGTATTTAATGAGAAGTTTGCGTGTTGTAATGGTTTCCCGCCGTGGAGAGTCGGGAAGTAAAGCAATATGTGAAGAAGTATATGCTGTAGGCAAAACTAAATTCACTGGAAATAAATATTTGTAATGCTTATAAAACAATATAACACTATTTATTGCTTTAGCAAGGCTAGCGTCAGATCAATATTGAGTGTAGGGATCGGCCAATCTAGTGCTGTTGGTTAACATTAACTTATTTTGTAAAAGTAACACTCATGATCTTGGACAGCGAGTGACTACATATTCAGATAGTCAGATTTTCGTCATCCATCATCAAAATACAAGTGAAACAAATGTAAATGATTTGTAGTTATTCAGCATTACAGTAGCTACCGTTAAATTAATAATTGTTTGCCTCCATACTGCCCACAGTATGTCATTGTGTTTACTAACTGAAGTTACAGTGTAAGCACTGTAAGCAGATAGTCAAAGTTTTCATGCAGGTGTACTAAGGAAAACAATGCATCTCAGTCCCCACCAGAACTTATTGCGGTTTGCACGTTCCTTTCAAACATATTAAATACAGATGCTGTCGCAATCACCTGAAATAGCTTTTAGGCTTGATAGATCACATTGAGTGTAGTAAAAAATGTATGTGCATGTTCCCCTCCCATTATTTTTCACATTAACATTGAAACGCCCGAAATTGTATATTCAAAGGTACCCGACTACGGGGAAGCGGATGAATGGATGGATACACGATTAAACGCATTAACGCAATCGTGCTACACAACACTGAGCAATAGCTGATCAGACTAACTCAAACACAATGTAATCTACTGTATGTATACGCACAAACAGCTGATATTCGACATCGATCCACCCAGATCGTGTGCATATATAGCAGACTAACAATCAACCAACAACAACCAAAATTGTACAAACGTGAGAACACTAAACATAGCAAATGAACAGTGCATGCTCTCATTGCACTTTTGAAAGACGTCATCCTCCGTGCACACTGTTAGTAGATCAGCTTTGTGTTATTTTCCAATGATATCAAGGTTTGCGTCAGTAAAACCGTGTGCAAACTTTAGTAAATCTGGCCCATAGTATTCACACACATACTAAACCTATGCACAGTAGAATATGCTGCTCATACTGTAAGATTGTAATAGACCAGAAACACTTCCACTATAACACTAGCCATGTAATGTGGGCATCAATTGATTTATTTTGCAAAAGTGAAATAAATGGAATACTTATTTTGCCATTCACTTTCTTCGGGCTAACTTCTACAGCTGGGTTAAGAAAAGCATTAAATCTGGAATTGGGTTTAAAGCTAAATGTTCTCTATAGAATTAGTGTTCTACTGTTACTGCTCTGTCAGTTTGGAGAGATTAACCCCTCCATCAACTGTAATGGACCTGTCAGAGAGTAGGGGGTGGGGTTCCAAGGCTACATACTGTACTATCTAATGTAGTTTGAGCCCAGGGAAGAAGCCAGCATACATAGAATGTCTGTGTCAAGTAAAAGTCTGCAGTGTGCACTGCAGATGTGTGTAACATCCTGGGATGTCCCGTGCTCCCTGTTCTGCGCTGACTTGTCGTGATATGCGTTTCAGGCCTGTTTCTCCCACTCTCTGTCCTGTGTGCCCAGGCTCGTTAATTCCACCTGTCTTAATAATCATGTATCATGTGTTGCACCTGTTCCTCGTCTTCCTGTATATAAACCCTTGTGTCGGTTATTGAACGTGTTTATGTTGTGAGTACGTTAAATAAACTTTGACCTGAACCGCCTCGCTCCTACCTGCCGGAGCGTCACAATGTGGACATTTCAGTAGAGAACCGTGGCTGTGGGGGGAAAAAATCCAGACCTACACACATATATTTGTTTAATGGCTTGGAGAGTGCCATTTTTCAAAGCACTATAATTTTCACAGTCCTGTTTAGGTCTCATACTGCTTATTTTTTAGATCCTCCATTAGCAATAATATGAATTATGCACAAACATGTTTAATTCACAAGTAGATGGGGGGGTAGCGTCACGCATTGTGAAAAATAGCTGTCTTGATTAGGAATTTATAAGTTTGGATAATGATAGGGTGTGATGCATTTTTCTCTGAGGTACGTCTATGCTTTGTGTCAGAGTGAGGAAGATTGTGTTTGTGTGCGTGTGTACCTGGATGTGTACTTGAGACACAGATGACAGCGTGCGTTCCGTGAGGAGGAATAATTGATATTACATGATTAACTGGTGTAATTGGTCTGCTTGTCATTGTTGATTACTGCACCAGGAGAAAGCTAAGCTTGATTGGCCTCCCTGTGTTCACACGTCGGATAGCATCTTCCATCCACTCTGTGCGCTTCAGTTCTGTGTGGGTCTTCCATGGGCAGCATGTCGTGATATAATGTACAGTACATTCTGATGTGATGTGAACTATGGGGGGATATTACATTTGATAAGTCCACGATGAACTGCAGGACTAAAGGTGGGTGGTGTACTGCATGGGAAGGGGCCTTTTTTATTCATTGGCTTTCCCCCCACAGCTCTCCTCATTTCTCCATTAGGAGGTCATGCATCAAATACCGGATGCACTGTTCAGTAAAGCCAAATCAATGTTGGCAGCATATGAATTTGAAGTGAGTTTGCTGAAAGGCACTGGTGCAGGGAAAGTTCTCTTGAAATAAAAATGAAATGCTTTATATAAATAGAATAGAAGAATAAGGGAAGGATTATATGAATTTATTTAGTTTACTTAAGTAGATTAAATAAATGAATATATATTTGCTAAAATCAAAGTTAATTAAAATATATAAATAATTTATATATTTTAATTTACTTTTATTTACCAAAACTTTTTAGGTTGGAAAGTATGTAGAATCTACTTGCTTTGATGTCCTCCAAAAATATATGTCTAAGCTCCATGGATATTAAACGTAATACTTCGTTCAATTGCAGTTCAGTGGACACTTGCCAGCATAGCATTAATTTTCCTTATTTTACATGAGGACAAAAGCAATTGCCCTGGCGGCAGGCACAGAGAGTGCCGCATGCAGGAGCAACCTGGACACGGCCCTAAATGCTGCAGCCTAGTTGTGCGGCGAATTGGTTGAACTTTCGCCGGCGTCTTGCTGACAATCTGGCCAGCTTCTACATCGATCATTTCACCCAATAGTGAGAATATAATGGACTAATAAGTACCCAGAACAGTACAATATATTATACAATGTACATATACATTGTACATATATACAATGTATATACTACAATACAATGTATATACTATACATATATACAATGTATAGTATTCTCCCATTTACAAATATGGGAGAAAGGAGTTTGCTTGGCAATAGAGAAAATCCAAAATGTGATCTTTTATAAATACTTCAAATCGGGACAAGCGGTTTGTCAAGCATAATATTGCAGACCTGCCAACCTTGGTCAACTCTCTAGGGTGCCATGTGTGTGCAGAAAACAGGAGATTTAACTTGCGTGTGTAGCAGGTACCAAAATAGGGTATTTTTAATATACAATAAACCATCTTATCTCAATTATAGAATTGTACCAAATCTATAAGCCTATATAAAAGGTTGGAATACATTCTGAATACAATTTACACATGTTAATCCATAAATTAAAGTACAAAATGCATCATATGGTAGCATTGATTGAATGGTCACTTCTACTGGCATTTTTGAGTTTAGGGTTACTGCTGCTCCCCTCAGTCTCCTCACTCATCATCTGACGAAGCCTTACTCTTTACTGAAACAATTATTTGCTATATTAGCTGCACATTATTACATAGGACCTAGGATATGTTTAATTATTTTTTTATGAGCACATTGCTTTGACAAATATTAGGCCTATTGATCACAACTTGTTCTGTTCAGTCCTCCAGTTACAACATAATCATAAGATTCACACTGATAAGTACAGAACAGAAATGTAATCAAAACAGATTGCATGTTTATTCCACTTGCTACAGTGTAGAATAGAGATTTTTTTTTCTTAGCAAATGTCAGTAAAGTCAGCAGGAATGCGTCCATTGATCAAGATGTCTCTTTTTGAGCCACACATTTTTTGTGAAACTCGCACACTGTCACTTCACATCGTATCTTCACCCCGTGTACAATTGAAAAATAACTATGGCAAACATCCCAGACAACTCTGTGAATCCACTGCACCTGCTTCATCAATGTTATTTCCCAATTCCCAGTCTTTATTGTAGCTTCTACAATTTATTTCTCCTAGAGTCGCTGTGTGACTTGTTGTGATCCCTCGCAATTTTAACAGTTGGGCGTGGCGTAGGCAGTGAAGTCGTGTCAGACAGATTTAATCCACATGTGAGCTGTTGGATTGGTATCAAACACAGACACGTAATGGCAGTCTGCACTGCTTTCTTGACAGCCATAGGACAAATGCCAGATATTAGAAAAGCATTAGAAACCTATGAAAACAAGATACATCGTCTCAATATGTATGATGCGGAAAAGGGATTAAAATTCTGGACTGTCCCGCACAAAGCGGGACACACATACAACCGCTTAAGTAGCCGTGCAATAGTACTCTCTTATTGGTGGATTCTTCGGCACATAGGCGTCCACGCCCCTGAGTGCGATTTCAGGTCCAATCGTTCATCTGTCGTCCTTTGAGGAAGCGACGTGTGATCTAATCCTCATTCTTACCTTTACCCTCGCTTGACAAATTCTGTTCTAAACTTTGCCCCCCTCCCCTTTCCTGTTCTGGTGGAGTGTATTAGTGATTAAATTACAATTAGGTAATTTAGCTGACACTTTTATCCAAAACAACTTACAATTAAATTGTGATTATGACATATTCACTAATACCTAAAAAGAGCATAGCTATAATAATGTATAATCTACTATAAGGCAACATGGCGTTGTGTTGACCATTGTCAGATAGTGGTTAATTAAAACACTACACATTCCTTCTATCGGGAGAGAAGGAGAGAAAAGGAAGGGGTCCTCCTGAACGGTGAAGCACCGTGGATCCCTACATGGGTATCTGCGTGGAAGGCAGTTTGGTTAAACCGTCTTAGTAATTGATCTGTCTGTTCGGAGCAACTCTCGATAGCAGAGCACCTTTGTGACCTTACTGAATCACAGAAAATAATTGAAACTTCTGAACCAGGAGTTATATGGTGAACATGGCGGCTGCTGCTTCTAGAGCAGGGATAGCCAACACGGTGTCCGCGGGCACCTGGTCGCCCGCAGGGACGTCGAGAGTCGCCCGCAGAGCATGTTCTAAAAATAGCACTAGTCGCCATGGAGCGCCATCTAAAAAAAATATTTTATTGTGTTATATTTATAACACTTGCATTGATGTAGATTTGAAAATGACAGAAATGAATTTAACATGTTGTATGAATTAACTGATCTTGTCTGGGCTCAGTTCAAGCTCAATATTGTTCGCGTGACAACAAACCATTTCAATATGCTGAGACAAGCAAATGGGCGCAGCTGCGGGAGCTAGAAAAAAAATAAAGACAAACATGGCAGAAAAGCTAAAGAAAACTGCAATTATTGTGAGCAAGTTATTTTTTGAAAATAAAGTAGGCATCTCTCATTTGTCTGACTGTGGCGATGGCAAAGCGGCGAGATTAGAGTCACTTCTCTCCGATGTCCAAGTGGGGGCAAGTAGCCTACGATGGTTGGAAGAGTGTCGGTTATGTCCGGGAACTTGACAGAGCAACTGGATCTGGTTATACTGTACGTGCAGATGGTTTTAGTAGTCTATCCCAGTGGTTCTCAAACTCTGGGACGTGTACCAACAGTGCTTCCTCTGGTGGTATGCAGAGGAAATCTGAATTATAAAAAAAAAAAAAATTTTAAACAAATCTACTAAGTTACTGTACTATAAATAAAAATACATTAACAAAAAAAACTGCAGACCTTTTAATATTATTTGCAGTTTTTTTTCCGTTCCCGCTCAATGCATTTGAAATTGTGAACTAAACATAAAGCAATGGAGGAAAAGCTTAGCTACATTAATTTTGAAAAGAGAAACTATGCACAAGGCCTTTTTCATGACAATTCGATAAAGCAATATTTTGCTAACGTTCAATGGAAACATTTATTTCTCATTTAGGCTAAGTAACATTACATGACTACTCTGAGCAGCCAGTTAAAGACTGAGGTCAAAATGCGTTTCTCTATTGGAAACTGTAGCCTATCGCCGCTGAATATGTTTATCTGAATGGTGTTTGACGGAAACGGCACATGATTTGAAGATGTGACAGTTAAAGGTAGGCCTATTGTCAGCTAAGATAATACACTTTTTGTCAAATTCGACAAATACCCCCTCGCATTTCGCTATCTTACCGATCTATCTGCATGCCTACTTCTACACAGCCCATATACATACTGTACATAAAAGTGGCGATTGGCAAACACCCCTCACTAGTAGCCTACAACAATGCCGCTTTGCTTCAAAATGTATTGCAATGTGTGGGGCGGGGCGGTAGAGAGATTTTGATTTGACCTCGAAAATATCAAGCGTTCTTGAGAACTGACCCTGCATTTAATGGTTTTCTAAAATATGTTGCAGAAGTGATAATTTGTAAAAAAAAAATATAGGCCACACAGGTGTGATTTCAAAAGTGCTCATTCATACAAAAAGAAAGATACAGTAGCCTAAACACAAATAACAGATGTGATGATAATGCTGACTTTCAAAATGTTTAAATGAAAAGATTGAGATTTAATAACAGAAATGGTGTTGCATGTATCTGTGTTATTATTGTGAGAAATCATTACCAGTCGCCTAACGTGATCAGATAGTCTCTTCGAATATAGTAATATTTATTAATAATGTTATCATTAAAGGTGAATAGTTTAACTTTCTTATTCGGGATGTTATAAACAAGTACTCCTTCACATTACTCAGTACCCTTGAAGTAGCTCTCAGCTCCAGAAAGGTTGGTAACCCCTGTTCTAGAGGGAGCTGGATATAGCAACTATTCACAGCATACTATGTCAGCTCAAAATGTTAATTAGGAAATTGTGCTGTAACATCTAAAATTATAGCAAATATGAATTACTTAATATTTGCCAATATGAGTGTTGGTACATTTTCACATGGGTACATTTTAAAAGTGCTAAAAGCAATGCTGGAGAAAGATGGTTGATATTTTAACTCAACATCAACACCTCCCTTCAGTGTCATTGACTCCATCAGAAGCTCCACCCCATACACTGGACAGAAAGCACAGCATTGTGTGTCCAAATGTAAAAATCCCATAAATCTTCTCCATCGACTTTTCATTATTAAAATTCTCATAATATAGAGTTTTAAGCTTGGAACCAATCATCAATTAGATGCCATATGTTTTTTCTTCAATACTACAATAACTATTTGTGCATTGGTGAAAAGACTAAACAATATCTTATATTAGGATGTACTGTTGCACATTGATGACAGATTGACACTGTTGAATTTGCATTTACCTTAGCTTTGTGCTCACACAGTAAAAATGTGCATGCATGTCTGTCTGTTATATTAGAAAGTAGCACATTGGTGTTTTTGCATTTACCTTAGCTTTGTGCTCACACAGTAAAAATGTGCATGCATGTGTGTCTGTTCAGTGTTCTGTGTGTATATAGTTTAATCCCAGCAGCTGTACATGGGGCCTAGAGGGACACAAGGCACAGAGTGCTCTGTCTGCCATCTGTGGTCTTTTGGTGTAGTGACAAAATACACTTTTTATAACGACACTACTGTACCTGACAAAAATGGGCTGCAAGTGGCTTAGTGGTAGAGCGGGGTGATAGGTGATTGCAGGTTTGAACCCCACTACCTTGAGCAAGACATCGGTGTGTGAATGTGAGGCAAATAATGTAAAGCGCTATATAAATGCAGTGCAATAACACAGAACATTAAGTATAGTTTTAATTGGCTGCAATTGACCTTATTCACACGGCAGCCATTTTCCTTTGAAGAGAGATCGCCAGGGAAACCCTTGAACGTCAGCTTGTTTTCGCTGCTATTATGAATTCGATTTCCCACCCTAATCGTGACATCAGAGGAAGATGGCTGCCGTGTAATAGCCCACAATCCGTCAGATCCCATGTAATCTTTTACATTCTATTTACCATGCTATGTTGTGTTTCATGTTGCAACAAATTGAGTTGGAGACTCTGTTGTATTAATTAGAAATAATTTTTCAAATGCAAAGTCTCTAGAGCAATTAAGTATTTCAAAAGTAACTAATGTTTAATTATTTAAAACAACTGTCTAAAATTTTCTCAAATATTTTATTTAACACAAACTTTAATTGAGCTCTGATCCGAGCGGACCCGACGACAAACAGAACCGTACCTTAGAAGTACCGTGGATTTTTTTTTAAACAGACCTATACCCGTTTGGGTCCAAAAGACCCACCGAGTACCAGAAAAATCTACAGAACCTTAAAATGATGTTGCAACATGTGACGCCATGTCGCCATCAATAGTCAAGGAATAGTGCAGAAAAGTTTGCACAGGTTCCCACACTCAAACTGCCTTCAAATGATAAAAGGAAGCAAATTAATTTGTTTTAATTTTGACTTACCAACGGAAGCCAAGGCTGGACCTATTCGATGTTTCAATTTGTAATTCCTATCACGGACTCTGCACAGACCATGGTCAGATCCGCAAGCAAGTAAAAGTAAATGCAAGTTGCATTTATGTTCAGGGGCACTGGCAATAGTAGACCTGCTGTTTCGTCAAACCATGACAAAGATATGCTGGGTTTTTTGTAATTTCTTCTTTATATATATATACATACTAAGCTACATATAATACTAATAATAATAAAATAATGTAAACATATGTATTCATTAATTTAATTATCGGGTCTAGTTGTTAAATCGCATTTAACCGAGAATCATAGCATTTATTTCAGACCCGACACAGATCTGAATCAAACACTCAAAAGTTGGACCCGGTCGGGTCTCGGAGAACCCGTGAAGACCTCTAGTCAGGACCCGCAGTATATTTGTTGACCACCCACTCTTGCCCGCAGAAAAATTAAAACCATATGCAACCGCATGATTTGTCTTGGGTCTTGTGGAATCCCAGTCCCAATGCAGTCCTCTAGTTGGTAGGATCCCAGTCCCAATGCAGTCTTCTAGTTGGTAGGATCCCAGTCCCAATGCAGTCCTCTAGTTGGTAGGGCCCATCTAGCACCAGTGGGACCATCTGGTGGAGTCATGTTGTTTTTTTGCCAGTTTAGTGCTGTGTTTTTTTTTTCTTCTTCTAATATCATGCAGTCCTTTTACACAGTGATTACATTTCAGTGTGTCGATGAGGTGTGTTAAGCGTGTGAGAGGCTGCAGCCTGGTGCACACCGGCAACAATTAAACAGGAGCGGGTATACCGCCCATTGGCACGGTTCTGTATGCACGCACAGTGGCCTGTGTGTGCTCTGCGTCTATGGGCACAATATTTTTAGCAAAGTTAAATGAGCTTGTCCGACCCGAGCCCGATCTATATCATTTCTTTATTTAAGGTCCAAGCCCGGCCTGAATGGATGATTGTATGAACTGTACTGCATGTTGGCCCTCCATTAATTGCGTAAGTGACGTCATAATTCGCGCCACAAGCCGAAGACAGCATTGTTTTGGTGATTTATATTTATTGTGCGAGATGAAAGCTGTAGTTCATTGAGCGGTTAAACACAAAACTAAATATTACTGCATAGTTTTACAACAAATTGCGACTTTCTTGACTTGAACTATTTTCTTTTAAATAGACAAACATCGTGTTGTATGTGACACAATTAAAACAGGATATAAACATAATTTGATTCTCGCTGTTGACTACCATCTCATATTTTTTATAATGCGTAAGTGATGGCAACAGCATCACCATCACATGAATAGGCCTACTCAAACAGTAGTTCTGTGATTATATCAAACCATTCAGCATCCAAAATGATGCTGAATGCTGTGACATACTAAATAAAAGATGTTATTTGTATTCAAAACAAATGCATACTTGTTGCAGTATTAAAGAAGACTATTGTAATGTTTTGTTTTCTTGGGTGTGTGCTGGTGGGGCTTGTGAATGCCCAATTCACCTCTTTGCCCTTAGCCATGGACCTCCAGACACCCCTGTAGTTCCCCTGGTTACAACACTGCTTTGTCAAAACCAAAGAGAGCACAGAGTATATAGTCACCATGTGAGCTCTAGAAGCTTTGGCCTGTAGACAGGACAGACAGGATAGATGTGTTATAAATTAGTATAAACTAAAATCCAGACTTGAGACACAAATAATATATTTTCAAATTGCACACTGGTATTACGCATAAAAAAAAGCTTTTCTATACTAGCAATAATGAAAGAAATGTCTCATTTTAGAAGCCTCTCCCTTTTTGCATTCCCTTTTGATTCACAGCAGCTCAGAGAAACGGATCATGCAAGGTGTCACAGCCAATGTGTTTATTACAGCTGTCAGTCAGCGCTGTAATTAACAGCTTCACTCATGCACACACAAACGCACGCATGCATAATAAATCACATCAATTATACCATATAAAGGCAGAACTCTTGCTGTCAGTCTGAAGGGTGGCAAGAGTCAGCGTATGACAGCATAATAACCGCCATCAGTACATGGAAGGAGGGAGGACATTGCTAACCAACCTTCCCGTCATTAACTCGCTGTGTGTGTGTGTGAGTTCTCGTGCATGTTCAACTTTGACCATATGTGCACGACAGGTCTGCTTTGTTAAAAAAGGCAATGCATGTACATGTGAGTTTGCGTGTGTTTGTATGGTGTGTGTGTGTACGTTAGAGAGAAGTAGATTAAGGAATAAAGACTATTACATTTGCATGAATTCTCAATCTGAATGAGGAAGAGCAGAATGTGTGTGTGTGTGTGTGTGTGTGTGTGTGTGTGTGTGTGTGTGTGTGTGTGTGTGTGGGGGGGGGGGGGGCAGTTTTTCGGCGACATATCTCAATAAGGTCTAATAAATAATGAAAGAAA
>JAODUE010078981.1:0-14890 GCA_027564755.1 Amblyopsis hoosieri
GATTGTTGATTAGATAATTGCATTAATGAGAAATTGAACAGGTGTTCCTAATAATCCTTTAGGTGAGTGTATATACAGTATGTCTTCACATTGATGATGTAGATACTATCTTTTTTTTTTCTTTTTTTTTTACTAACAAGCAAACATGATTGCTTTCCAGTGCAGAAATTCATATAACAGAGCTGCAGCCATCAAACTTCAAACAAGTATCACTGCAAATCTAAAAGAAGCCTTTGCAGAATAGGCAAATTGATATAGCAAACTTCTCGAGATCAACGGAGAATGATCTCGATAATATACAGTACATTTAATTACATTTTAGGCAGCAGTTTTGTATGGTAGGCAACTGTGAGTGATTTCATATCTTGGAGAAGCTACATTCATTTTGTGTGTGAGTGCACAGAATGACATGTATGGCACATACAGTATCTCTGTAAGCTCATCTGCACTGGCCGCCTGCAGTGTGGTGCCCAGCCAGTGGTTTGGTCACTGTCAACCTCAGCATCTGAACCCAAGTCAGGCTTGCTCCCGTCCAACAGCTATACTATAGCATTTCCAACATCTCCTGGGCGTTCTCTTTGCTTTGTCTACTTACCATCGTATAGTTTGCTCAATAGTACTACTACTACTAGTACTACTCATAACAAAGTATATGTATGAGCTGCTTAAAAACATGTACAATATAGCACAGCAATACTAGAACTGCCTCTATTGTAGTTATTCTTCATTACTGATAATAACACTTATGAAACAGCCCTTGAAACACACTATTGGAAACACTTGAGGATTATCAGTGTAACATTGTTTTTGATTAGTATGCTTCTTTGTTTACACTAATGTGGCCATTCAGCAAGAATATGCTGATGACTAGTCTGGAGGAGAGCTAACAAAATCAGTATATTTACAAATGTACCATTGAAATTCTAAAAATGCATGCATGTGTTTTATGGCAATATGGAAGGGTCACATAAGAGTCCATGTGTGATTACTAAATCACACACTGATTTAGTAATTAACCATTTCAAAACACAACGTTACATGGCAATTGGCAAATCATAGTATAAGTGTTATATTAATTCCTATATTGTTTCTCATTTATTCTATTACTGTATAATGTATTTGGAGCCTAATCTATTATGTTGTCCTCTTTGTGAATATGTTAACATTGCAGGTGAGTTGTTATAAAGCATTATTATTTAGCTGTATAGCAGTACTGGCAGTAGTAGTGCTGTATTAGTGGGAAGTTGAGGAAGAAGTAGACTATAGTAGACTATAGTAGAACATTAAAACCTATGTTTATAAAAACGAATAGATGGGGAAATGGGGGTTTCTAAATTGCACTAGCTTTAAATGTTAATAAGGACATTGCATTACACTAGCACAGTGTTAACTCATCATGAGGCAATCAAATCATGGTTCAATTTCTACATGTGTACACTGGAGTGTGAGCAACATCCTGCTCCTGCCATCCCTGCCCTGTGTGGTTGTATTACCTAAATAGCTATAGTACTGTCCATTCACCTTTTACTTGTGGAAGACCAAATGTGACTGAAATTGTGTGCGTGTACATGTGCGTGTGTACTGTATATGTCCAGTCAATTAAAAAAATGTTATAACGTTAAAGATGAGGGCAATTTTCCTGGGATGCTATAGTAATAAAGTTGAAAGTTCAAGACGCAGTCACAATCCTCTGTCCTGGTGTTGAATCATGGTAATGAGCTTCGTATATTTGTCATGACATCAGAGTCACCTCCCAGGAGACTGCTCTAGACCCACCTGGATCTCCAAAAAAATGTGGTGTGGGATGTTTTTATGTTTATCTGTAAAACGAATTAAACCAAATGGCATCACATTTGCTACATAACATTTTAATTCCATCACTTTTCTAAAAAGGGACAATATTTACTGTAATTATATAGTGCATTACAAATGATCCTGCAAAAACAAAGATTATGTCTGCGTGTGACTTGACACTGGTCCCAATTACTTAAAATACATTGAATACATTTGCATTTAAAGACCAAGTTTCAAACCCAAGCCAACTCCTATTTTTTATTTTATTTTTTACTTTGTGTCAGAAACCATGAACCATAAGCACATTTGAGTACAATCAATAAATTATTTCAGTGTAGATATCTGATATAAAAGAACACCTAAAAACAACCACCTTTACTTTCACTGAACAATGTATTTCCCTGCTATGTTTCTTCTGACAATCTCACAGTTAAAGCTTTCCATTTTTTAAACATTATCCCATTATCAACTCCCACGACCCACGCTCCAATGTCACACTGCTACGCACCAATGAGTTTTGAGGCACTCTTGAGTTTTGCTAGAATCTTCCAGCAGACAGTTGCATCTCCGCATGCAGATAAGCTGACAGCCTGTCTCTCCCCTGTTGCTACCAGTGTGACTGACGAGGCACGGAGTGATCACAGTCTTGAACTGGGAATGCAATCTGTAAAGCAATGCCAGATACATTTCTCAATATTTCGCTGCTTCTTATCAAAGCTATACTGCTTATCGAACATGCTGTGTGAAAACATCCTGGCAGGAAAAAACGTTTCAATTAGACTAAATGAAGCAGTTGGGAATGCTGGCACATGACAGTATATTATACAGTATTGGTAGCTGTTTAGCTGAGGAAGGACCTTTGCTGTGGAAATGAGCCTTTCACAGATGTGTTATAGTAGAGTAAACACTGCTGTTGCTAAAATACAATATCGGGTATCTGATCTGTTTACTCATATTTGACCATGGTTTTGAATTATTGTCAATTGTTAATCAGATCACTTAAATCAGACCAATCATTATTTGTCTCCTGCTGTTAAAATATATTTGACATTGACATGAGGTCCATTATCAACTCCATTATTATGTAACAGCTTGTCCCATGCGAAAATGTTTTCTGAAATAGAATAGAGAATATTAGATTAGCCTTTTTTTAACTTCTCGTAATGGTAAAATCACTTTCATTCAGGTATATAGAAGATATGGAAGTGTGCAGTTTTAAGTGGTTTTCTTGTCCACAACGGTTCTTGTGGTTGTGTGTGTGTGTGAAATGTGATGTATTGGGGATGGGGCGGGGGATGCAGATTATAGTATTGAGAAAGCCTGTATGAAAGAGGAAGATACTTTTCTCACACTGTGAAGGTTCAAAAGGAGAACTGGTCTCCATATTTTACCGCATGGGTGCTCTTTTGTAATACAGAATGGAAGAGTAGATTGCTTTCCAGTATACTTGGGGTGGGGAAAACACTTGTCTCCTCCCATGTATGTGTATCTGTCTGCCAGTGTGTGTGTGTGTCGGTTTTGAAAGAGGGATTAAATAAAAGGACATTCTTACCTTGCCATATGGTCTTAGAGGAAATGTAAACAGCCTAAAGAACAAACTTTTCCAGAATTTCCTCGTTTTTGAGTGACAGCGTGAAGTGGCATTGTCAATCCTGCCCTAGTGCTGCTTGTCGGGTGACAGTGACATAAAAACTCTAGCACTTTTCAGCTCGTTTGAATCACTGCTTGTAGAATAATGTCTGAGTTTAGGATGGCAAAGAACGTGTTCACTTTTGAGGCACTTTTTCAAAGTCCCTCCAGAAGTTCTTTTAAGGGACGGCGTCACAGCGATGTAAGTATTTTATGTTTCCAATTACTAAGTAATAAAACATAGAAAAGTCTTGTTTTGTTAATATTATAATGTAATGTTCAGCCAATGCTATACATACCTCTTTGCTCTGGGTCAGAAATGTAGCCAAAGCAAGTGTTAATGTATGTTGCATGTATGTATGTTTATAGCATTGTTAAAGTGCCGTTATCATGTTAATAGTTACTCATTAGCTTCATGTCTGCTACCTGGTTTTGTAGTGAACTGATATGAACGCTCTAGACTAAACAAACAAAGGTCTATGATGCTGGGAACAAATCACTTGCATCAACAAAAAGAAAAAGCAAACCTTTAATAGTTTTGCTCCACTGCTTCAGCAGTTCCTGCAGCGTGTTTAGTCTGTCTTTCACAGGAGGGTCACTAATGCATCAGTATGTCAGGGGTTGTCAGTGATGCGGTCTGCATAGGGCAGTTTGTTTTGCAGGCGGTAGTGTTATGGATGTTTGTTTTCAGAAGGAACAGTGGCAGAAGGCCATGTGTGTTTACAGGTGTGTGTGCTCGTGTTCACATGTACACGTGCGTGACATTTATTTGCATGTGCTTTGAGAGAGAGAACACAAGATTTTGAGTGTGTGTGTGTGTGTACCCACACGTTTGTTTACGCGTGCGTTCCAGCGTGTGTGCGTGGCGTACATAGGCTACATGCTGACAAGTGTGTGTGCATTTGCGAGCAGATATGTCGTGCCTGCCCTTCAGTGTATAGCCTGCGTAAATTGAAGCTGTTGCGTGGAAACCCCGTCTTGGCACTTCAGTCCACTCGTGTTACACGCTGATCAGAGGACTCACTCGGCACCATCCCCGCCTCCTCCGTCTCAAGCCGGAGCTGCTGTTACATCCCCGCTGTGTCCGCTGCTGATATAAACCGCTAGCCTGTGGCCATTTCCTCTTTTATTTGGGCGGGGTTGTGGGTTTGCACATGCCTGTGCACATGGCCAGTTTTCTCACACTACTGTTGTGATTGCCTAGTGTGTTCTTACCAAGTGGCTATATTGGTGTCTTTGTGCCAGTGGGCAGGTACTGGTTGGCACTGGCCTAACTTCCTCAAACTGAAGAAATCGAATACGAAGACATTCCCACAGCTGACATAGCTGTGAAATCCTCTGTGCTTTAATTTCCCAACGTATTCTCAGCAAGCGTGTTACTGTACCTAAGGAGTGTGCCCCATTCACAAATGAACACATCTGCATTGCCCAAGACTCGGCACGTAGCAAAGTGGATTGTCACAGGGCTAATTTGGCCCACTAACCCAGGCAGCTGTGTCTCGTTGGCTGTAGCAACAGAGAACAGCGCCACAGTGCTCCCAGGCCTGTTTTCCCTCGAGGGAGGGTTGTTTATATGCTGTTTGTCTCCGTGGAGGAGCGTGGAGGAGCGGTTCTCCCAGTGCTTCTCCCAGTAGCTTCTCAATGAGATAGGCATTGTGACATTGTCAGGGTGGAGGGATGGCACATTAGCTAGCATGTCTGACTGGTGAAACACTCTATGGGGTTAGAGGGGACTGACACCTGTCTTGCATCTGTCTCATGTGTCTTCCCTAGATCTCGGACCTGTTTGCCATGATCGAGAGGAGTCAGGTACCGTAATGTACGCAGTCGCCATGCTCTGTCTGCTTTAACTAAAGGCCTGACCTTTCGCTTCTGATCTTTTTTTCTACCCGGGATTTAGAGGGTGATCGGGGCACTACAGGCTGGAAAATGAATAACCAAATCACTACTGCAATGTAATAACGAAATGATTGACCCATGGCTATTTCTTTACCAAAAGCTTTTCCCATCTGTTTACCAAATGTTTACTCAATAACGTCTCTGTCAATAATATGGAATCTGAGAATCCTTGATGACTTTTCCAGATCACCAGAAAACTGATTTGATCCCTTTGACTGACTTTCAGGAGAATACATCTATCAGCTGTATAACATAGCACTTAAACAAATTCAGATGAATACATAGATTTGCTGGAGATTAACACATTTAGACTATACCGATAGCATTTGTATTGATGATTCTTTTTACATTTTACATCTTGTTTTTTCACATCTTTGATTCTCCAACAGTTTAGTTTGAGTTGTTTGTGTGTGTGTGTGTGTGTGTGTGTGTGCGTGCGTGTGCGCGCATGTGTGTGTGTGCGTGAGTGCAGCATTGTCAGGCAGCTCCTGGGATATCTTTAGTCATATTAGGATTCTGCTTTTGAAACAGTACCTTTCACAGCTGGGTAGTGTTTTGTGAGTCATCACAGCAGAGATATGTTTTGGCATTTATTCAACTGGTGGTGTTGTTGGTGGAGTAGGTGTTGCTGGTTATGTTCTGCATCTTTCCCGTGTTTGGATGGAGAGTGGAATGAGCCCTTGAATAGGTATCAATACAATTATGTATGATTTTTTTATCTAAGGCATCACAGATACTTTGATTATTACAACATCCATACAGATTTCTAAGAGTACACAAATAATTCAGTCTACAGTGATGTTTTGGACATTCAGTCAAAAATAATTTAGTCCAAAAAATGTGTTCCATTGTTATGGAATCTAATCTAATCTGTTTACCAAATAGATACTTGCTAGTCAGGACAGAACAGTTACAAATGTGTATATCCACAATGTAACTATGTTGGCAGACCACTTAGGGCTAATTGTTTGATCAGGATTAGTAAACCTTCCTAGAAGCAACATCTTTCCAGAATAATGCAATAAATTGAAGAAATTACAATACCTGGAATCTAACATCCAGCATTATGAGTCAGTCAGAAACATAGTGCTACTTGTTATATCCTAGAAGGTACAACGTGAAAATCAGCCATGGTCTGCAGATAATTAGATTGTCCTGAAAAGCTCACAACCTAAAGTCGCTCTTTGGACCCAGATTTTGGTGGAAGAATAAAACATCATGGTACAATACTGTATGTATGTACTAATATTTTCCTAAGATTCTTATTGCTGTATCAGGGTGGCACGCGTATACCAAGATGTCTACCGTTTCCTGTTTCACTAATGGTTTTGTCAGCATAAATGAGCAGACTATAATAGCAGAATAAAATGTTTGCTCTCATAAAACAACTAATGGCCACTTAGATCTACAGTCTGTGACCATCTGATGCCCTTACTTCTTGCTCTCTCACAATAATGCTTACATTATCCTTCCAGCCCAACCTGTCATCTCACAACTACGTTTTCACTTTCTGACACTGCTTTTGGGCGACTCATCACACATTTGCTGCAATGTGTTGCATAAACACAAACATAATTATTGTCATGCTGTGTTGCGACTGTCCATGATTTGTGCTACTCCATGCCTGCATGTGTCCACAAACCATGATCATATTCTGCATCATTCTTTTGTAGATATCTAACTTAGTCTCTCTCTCTGTCTCTCTCACACTCTCTCTCTCTCTCTCTCGCCCCACAGGCTAGCAGAATGGACGAGCAACGGTGCTCCCTCCCTCCCCCCCTTAAAGTGAGTTCTAAATCATCTCCCTGTAGAGTCGACCACGGGCTGGTAAAGCCTCTGTAATGCTGTGCCTTAAACCTGGCCTTATCATCTGTCAGACAGGCTTTATGGTACCTACCGCATGAGTTAGGAACTCGATGGGACCGAGACGAAAAGCCCTCCGATATTCTATAATTTACAATAGACAGACTAACAGGACTTTTTTTTTAAATAACATTCTCTGTGGCAGTCCTGGGTGCAGTTGAATCAATCAGAGGAGTTAAATCTGTAGGAACTGTCAGAGAGGATATAAAACAAAGTACAAACTGTTGTGGTTTGACTTAACCGTGTGTGTGGTTGGGGTGGGGGCAATAAAGTTGCCACTATGCTGTCAAGCAAACACTTCAAAACTACATTTCTACATCTTAACAGCACGCTGCATAATAATTTGATAAATATAGCCAGTATGCTGTACCAGAAGAAAACTCAGCATCCCTGCTGTTGTAACAGGGGTGTAGTCAGGGTGTAATCAGGAATTCCATATTGAGCTTGTAATTCATACGGTACTATGGTTCATATGGTTGTGAGTGTGCACTTAAATACAGCACACTGTGTTTTCTGTTCATTGTCATATGAGTTATGTTCTATCTACTGCATATGTAGCAAGAAGTGTCCCTTACACGCTCCTGCCAATTAAATGCTAGTGACATACTGTGTAGGGAATATCTTCAGATGATTAGTTAAATCTGCTAATTTTCACTGAATTCTCCAAAATTCCCTTTAAACTATAAATATTCCAATGTGATCAACTGTGCATCTGTCAAGCGTTGCCTGCAGAATGTTGCAGGTGCAATGACCTGGCTGTGTGTGCACCAGAGAGGAACATTAGTGAGACAGCTGCCTCCATACCTGTAGGAAGGTTTGCAAGATAGAAGTAATTTAACCAAGCAAATGTGCTTTTTCCAATGCTTATACTGTCTTACATGTGTTGTAGGTAGAAGGTATGGCTCCTGTGTTATTTCTTCAGTGTAATGTTTGGGATTTTCATAATCTTGTATTCTTTTTTAGCTACAGTGTAGTTCTCGTTGCAAATTCAACCTACAGCAGCTTTAAATGTGCAATGTTTTTCTCATGTTTGAGTCATGTTTATTTGCCTGCAGACAGAGGAGGACTACATCCCATACCCCAGTGTTCATGAGGTATTCAATATTTAATGTTACCAGTCACTGTATGATGAAAATGGACAGAACCTATAACCATTGTATCATCTTATTTGTATATAGATACAGTATACTGTATGTAACACGAAGTAATCCGCATGTAATGTAGAACAAAACTGAAACTAAATAAAAAAAATGTAATGTGTGGTTGCATGTCAATATAGATTCATATCTGACCTTTGCTTTCTATCTGTTTTAGGTTTTGGGTCGTACTAGCCCATTTCCCCTCATCCTGTTGCCTCAGTTTGGGGGTTACTGGATTGAAGGGACCAACCATGTGCTTAAAGACCCCCCAGACGCTGAGCAGCCACCTTGTCCTACCTCCCACATCAAACTGGAGACCAACAGCACTGCCAAGATCTACAGGAAGAACTTCATGGGCAAGGTGAGGTTAGAAGAGCAGTGTGGGTTAGTTGTTCCACTTCCTTTCAGGTTTTCTTCCCACTATCTGAGAAATGACATTTGAATAAATATCCGGTTTCTGCTGTGCGTATAATTAGATGCGAGCTAATTACTAGATACAATTGCTTGCATACTGTATACTGTAATTGAATGCTGAAATGTATCACAGACACATCACTTGTGTCTAGAATTACATGTGTCCAAATTTCATGTACTGTACTATGTGCTTAAGTTGTTGCTACATTCAAATTGATCTCATACGAATGCTGATATCGTTTGCATTCTAAACATGTGTACTACTGTGCAATGCATGCTCAAATTCCATACTATGGAGTACGCGTGTGGTACTGTATGAAGAACTGAGACACATTAGCCATTGCCCATTACAACTTAATGTTTAAATATTGCATGCAATCATCTGGAAGCTGTTCGTATGGTTAAAAGCAATGAATGACACTTTTTTTTTTAATGTTTGTACTTTAACTGTCAGCTTGTGTCGGCCACTGAAGAAGTTGTTAACCTTACATTAAGGATGTCCCTTCCTATCTCTCCCCAGGAGCACTTTAATTATTACACCATGGATGCAGCACTGGGCCACTTGGTGTTTTCCATGAAGTACGATGTCATTGGAGATCAGGAGCATCTGCGCTTGATGCTAAGGTACCGCTTGCGGCTTTCTTAACCACCTTCCCCTCTCTCTTTATCAAGGTTACTTTCTTTTACATACATACTGTATAGGGCTTGTCGTCCTCTGTTTAATTGCCTGTTTGTTTCTTTGTGTTTTTTTTTCTTACTGACTCAGTTGCCTCTACTTCATAACATAATAGCATAAAATTTAAATAAACAACCAATGTAAAAACATGGAATAAATGTACTATATGCTCATATGCTCATGTGATTAATACAATTCAACAACAGATTATAAACACTTAAAAAAACAAAAACATTTTAACAATCTCTTGGTGTCCTGGTGCCACCAACAGCATATTGTACACCCCCCCTCCCCTCCCCTCTCAACCCATCCCGACAGCCTTGTTGGGAACCAACGCCCTTACAGTATGTTCCCTGTCACTGCTGTAGTGAGTCCCCATTATCAGCCAGCAACAGTGCCAGTAAGACATACTTGGCAGCGCGCACACACACATACACACACACACACACACACACACGCCCAGTTTACTGTACATCTGCCGCCTCCAGCCTCTAATGGTGTTCGTTAATCATTCCTGGTTTAAATGTGCATGCGCATGGTTAATAGTACAGCAGCAGACGTATTCTTCCCAGTGCAAAGCAGGTCGTTAGTGAAGTATACTGGCAGTGTCCAGGCTCAGTCAAACTTCCAAACAAAACATCAACAGCAACAGCAAACTTTTCAACGTGCCACAGGGCGCGAGGAGCCACTCAGGGGGCTATTCGTGTGTGTGGTACCTGCATAATCACGCCCACCCACTCCCCCAAACTGTGTGCTCAGTCGCTGTGAAATATTATGCTGCTCCACATTTGGCTAATGACGGAGCGCGAGGCAGCTCAATGCTCCTCGTAACCTGTGAATTAATGTTAGTATCCTAGACTGCACTGCAATTTGAATGTTGATCTGCTTGTTAATGGGCCATTAAAAAGGGGTGTGTAGCTACAGTAGATATCACTCATGTTTCCCACCTTTTATTAGTGGTTATAAAGTGAGCAAAAGAAGAAATTATCTTTGGCTTCTTGCCTGATTTGTATTTATTTTTTTACCTTTAGTTAAATTGTTGTAAGGTATCACCATCAAAAACAATGAGCTGAGTGTTATCACTTTGACCAGAAATAGAGCCTGTACTGGCTAGAGGGTGACCAATACACATTTTTTATTTCCAATGTATTTGCCTTTGCAGGACAAAGTTAAAAACCTTTCATGATGTGATTCCCATCTCCTGTCTTACTGAGTTTCCCAATGTTGTTCAGATGGCCAAGGTATGAAACCATAATGACAGTTAAGCTAAATACATGTCATGTTCTGTAAAATCATTGTAATAATTAGAATAGTATTGAAATATCTGAGCTTTGAGCTTTCTTTTTCCCTTTTAGCTTATTTGTGAAGATGTAAACGTGGACAGATTTTACCCCGTCCTCTACCCAAAGGTAGGTGTGGAACTTGCAGTAATTATACTCTGTCCACCGGAATCTTCAAAGCTCTGTCAGCTTGGCGGTAAATCATTTTGCTTCTGCACTTCAGGCATCCAGGCTCATTGTCACCTTTGATGAACATGTGTTAAGTAACAACTTCAAGTTTGGAGTCATCTATCAGAAGTTTGGACAGGTGAGCATGCTTCAAAGACTAATTTGCTATTCATTTCCTTTGAGGTTTTAAGATATAAATAGCCTTGGCTTATTCCCTGTAGACATCGGAGGAGGAGCTGTTTGGAAATATGGAAGAAAGCCCTGCTTTTGTCGAGTTCCTTGAATTTCTTGGGCAGAATATTGAGCTCCATGACTTTAAAGGGTTAGTGCATTTTCAAATGTATTTTCCTCCTCTAGAGAGCAACAGTGAAATGGTGACGTGTTACTTTCAGCACTGCTGTCCAGGTCACACCTCCCTAGAGGCCGACCCTCACTATTAACGCTACTGATTGAAGATGGATTAAATGAATATCTGAAATCATGCAGCAGTCGTATCTCTTTTGCCATGATGTTCCTTGGGTTGCTTACATTCTGATGCAGTGCCCTTAGCACTCCTGCAAAGACGGATGACTGAATGTGAATGGAACTTTTCCGTTCTCATGATCTTTGCCATTACTTTTCATTCAGGTTTCGGGGTGGGCTTGATGTCACCCACGGGCAGACAGGGACTGAGTCGGTCTACACCAACTTCCACAACAAGGAGATTATGTTCCATGTGTCCACTAAGCTCCCGTACACAGAAGGAGATTCACAGCAGGTACAGCGGCCTTCCATATTCTTTCCAATGTAATGTAATGACTCCCTGTCCAAAGCTCCTCGGTACATACAACCACCAAATTGGAAGAGAAAAAAAACGTGGTTGTTCTGCTTATTCCACTATGCATGCTCTGTCCCTGGTGACTGAGAGAGTCCGCTCCCTGCTACAATGAGATTCATTACCGTCTTCCTCAGCTGCCGCTGAAGGCAGCTTGACCTTCATTACCCCAGTAACAGCTCAGCGATAGCCCTTATTGGTGAGACACGGAGAGTGGAGAGGGCCACATACACGCAAACAACACCCACGCAGGCGCCAAAAGGGTAGCAACGACAACAAGCGTCCGCCACAACATCGCCCTGTTTCATGTATGTGTTATATGCAAAGTGTCCAGTTCAGATCTGCAGTGTAACATTGAAGCCTCCTTGGCCGTGTCCATCGAGGCCTGGCATGTTGAACGTTGTGAATTGCTGTCTGGTCTGCCTCTTGTTTGGCACTCCATCTGCTCATGGCTATTCTGCAGCCATCTGTGCTTGTGGGTGAATACAGAAACCAGTTTTAAACTTTAAAATTGGGGAGGAGAGTAACATGCTTGAATGCTCTAATTAAAACAGGCTGCAGTTTGTTTTGGTTGGCGGGGGGGGGTGCAGGATGTAATGCTTGTCATTGCTGCACTTAATCTTTAGTCTAGAAATACCTGTTTGATGAACTGCTTTTCATTACATACTGCATGTTTTATTTGTCAGAATAATGACTATTCCGGCATTTATCAGATAATGAAGACATCGTAATATCAAACATAGAGTTGATCATTTTCAAGTGAACAAGTAGAATTGCTTAACAGAGGGTGGTTATAAAGTAATTTAGCAGCTACCGGGAAATGAATTATCCATACATCCATAAATATTGGCTGTACTCTGGCTGTGCAGACAGTCAATAGGCTTTGTTCCGTTTTATTGGAAGTGCACATGTAACACAGTAGTTACTGTAATGTCTGTCATCAACAGGTGCAAAGTGCCTCTCCAAATGTCCCTCAGCTTATTTTAGTGTGTATAATTACATAACTGATAGCGCTGAATCAACACGCAAAGCCTCAGTGCAGCTGTCCAGTGTGGTGACCTTTCGTTATGGGAGTCAATGGGAGCTGGTCTGCCTTGTTTGCTTTACAGGCTCCCTTCACTTAGAGAACCCTCCCAGTCTTATTTGTCATTCAACTGTATGCATTTGTGAAAACTCACAGCTCCTAGCAATTTAAGTGTGGTGGAATGACCGGGGTCAGTTTTCTTTATTCTGCAGCTTTTTGCCTCCCCCATATAATTGATTTTAACAGCGCTGACATGCAGAAGCATGTTGACATGAACTGAACGTTTGGGCTGATGAGAGGGGTGGAGGATGTGGCTCTAGAGGGTTTCAATGTGCCTGTGTTTACCATCCAGCTGCAGAGAAAGAGGCACATTGGCAACGACATCGTTGCCATCGTGTTCCAGGAGGAGAACACGCCCTTTGTACCCGACATGATTGCGTCCAATTTCCTGCATGCCTATGTGGTCGTCCAAGTGGAGAACGCCTGCACAGACAATGTCACCTACAAGGTACAGTAGGAACCAAGGTCAAAATACATCAGGGAGAAACTTCCACTATAAACGATTAAATAATATCATAATGTCATAATTCAGTATTTGAGTGTGATGTTTACTTTACTGTTACTAATAGAAAGCTAAGAGCATCTCAATGCTTAGACCTCCCAGGACTATGCAGCAAAGCTAGATCCACCATAATCCCCCGGAATGATGCTAACTAGATAGTAGATCTTTAATTTTCCTAATTAGTTTTATGTGCATTCCTTGTCTGTCAGGTGTCGGTGACAGCGCGGGATGACGTACCCTTTTTTGGTCCGGCCCTGCCAGATCCTGCCATCTTTCAAAAGGTCAGCTCACAAAGGTCACAAACACACACACACACACAAGCCAGGTGATTACACAAGGTAGTCATGCGGCTTGGCTAGGGTGTGGACTGCACCAGTACAATCATTGAAAGCAAATGAGACTCTTTATAGTGATGCAGTCCCATCCTGGTCTTTGTACAATGAGCTGTTTCACATTACAGAAACAGTAGAGCTCTTATCAGGTCATCTGGGTCACACTAGCTTGTCAAGAGGCCTCCTTAATTAACTGAATCATGATGTACACCTGAATTACTTATGTAATTCCCTTTTGTCCCGTTTACACAGGGCTCAGAGTTCCACGAGTTCCTCTTCACCAAGCTCATCAATGCCGAGTACGCCTGCTACAAAGCTGAGAAGTTTGCCAAGCTGGAGGTGAGAAGAATTACCCTTCTTGTCGGCTCACACTTACTTTATAAGGTTACGAGTGTGAATGGTTGTAGTAAGTGTGTTACGCAGTTTCAGTTACTGTATGCTCATAAGTATTAAATTATTCACACAAACATGGAAAGGAATTACACATTTTATTGAACTTGATGTTTGATAAATATTTTGTAGGTAGAGAAAAAGCTTTTTTTTTTTTTGGCTACATTAACTATGCTACTGTACCTGTGAGTAGTGGTAGTGTTGGCATCTTCCCTAGTCTCGCAGAGCCAGCCTTTACATGTGTAGCGTGGGACGCAGCACTGGCTAACTCTGCCAAGACCACCTACTTGACAGGAGAGGCATTGTGATTGACATGTACTACAGATCAAAGACCAAGTGGAATGGTACACTTAACAACCTAACCTAACAACACCACTGTTTGCAGGTCTTGTAAATGTGTTAAGTATGGCTATGGCTACTGCTAAAAATAAACTGGCATTAGTAAATAAAGCACTGCACTCCTGTCATGAGGGACATTACATATACAGACTTAGTTAGTGACAGTGCTAACAGCCAATTGAACTCTACTTCCCCACTTCCTGAAAGTGTTGTCGAGCTTACAGGGGTATACGTACTGTATCAGACGTTTAGCACAAGTTGCTGACGTACAGTAGAGGCTAATAGGAGGCAGTATAGCAGACGCTGAAAATGCAGTTTTCAGGTGTATAATGCTTATTGTATAAGAATAATCATGTATTTATCCCTTTAGGAAAATGTTTCATAACTGTGTTCAACCCATCCTACTGTAACTGCTAGCTACTCTAGTTCTAATGCCAGGGTAACAAGTAACAGGAGCGTTTAACAAATGTATTACATACACGTCTATATATGTATGTACTGTATGTATGTATATATGTGTGTGTATATATATATGTGTGTATATATATATACATGTATATATATATA